>CACVCL010020864.1:0-73684 GCA_902729485.2 Mus minutoides
GTGGGGGTGTTGGGGGTGTGGGGGTGTTGGGGGTGGGGCTAGGGCTTTCCAGGCACCGCACTCCACGGGGACAGATTAATAAGCGCTCTCCTTGGGGCACTGAGAAAATGAGCCAGAACTTTACAGGTCATTCTTTACAAGCAAAATACACAAAGGGACTTAGCTAGCTCCCCTCCAACAGGAAACCATTTGCCTCTGGAGGAGGGAGAAGAGAGGAAGAGAAGGAGGGGGTTGGAAGAGGGAGAGGAGGGGGGAGGAGGAGGGGTAGAGGGGGAAGAGGGGGAGGAGGGAGAGGAGGGAAGAAGGATGCTGAATCTGCCACCAGGATATGATGCCCCCTAATCAGAGCACAGTCGCATAAATGGTCCCCTCCACTTGAGAAAGAGAAAAAAAATTGTTTAAATGGGGACTGAGCAATTCTGATTAATTCTAAAGTTCTGTTTTAGAATGTTGCTAAAAATAAAGGCTTAAAACTTGAAATAAGTAAGCAACACACACACACACACACACACACACACACATTTTACCATATTCGGTGGCATTATTCTTCAGCTTTTGAAAAGGCCAAATGAAGAGATGGCCAACAACCAAAATAACCCTTCAGATAACTGCAAAAGAAAGCTGGAAAGCTCGGTGAATGGCAGGCAACTGCCAGGCGCGCTCGTTGGGGATGAGTTGCCATAGCACTTGGAAAACACGGGCACACGCATCTGACCCAGCCACCTGTCTAGGGAGGGGGTTTTGCCCCCTGGCCTCAGCACTAAGAAAGCAACAGAGGCTGCAATTTAACTTAAAGGAAGAAACCAGTGCAGGGGCATGACGGGAATTTTAATTAAGGCCCTCCTCAGCATAAAGTCTATAAGGGAGATGAGGAGAAGGACAGACAGGGCAGGAAGAGAGGCGGGATGACCTGGAGGAGATGGGAAGGAGAGCAGCCCAGGCCGGCCTGAAGGTCCGCAGCCGTGTGTGTGTGTGTGTGTGTGTGTGTGTGTGTGTGTGTGTGTGTGTGTGTGTGTGTATGTGGTGGAGGAGGGGTGGTTACCACGTTGCCAGGGGCTGCTGGGAGTGTCTGTGGGAAAAGTCTGACATGTTCATGTCATACAAATGACACACCTGGGGGTTACGGAGGGAAGCCACCTTTCCTGGGGCTCTATGGTTTCCAAAGCCAAGGCAGAGGTACCCGGGACCCTTGCTAAAGCACCTACTTTGCTGACAGAAACAGGTTAAGAGACAGCAGGTATAAAGCACAGACAGAAGAGATGGCGCAGAGCCAGGCTGAGGGGCCACCGTGACCGGGGGCTCTCCAGCCACAGGAGCTCTGGGAGAACACCAGCCATGGCGCAAAGTCTGGGCTTGGATCATGGCTTCACCAGCTCTCTCCATGTTGGTGGGCTAGCTTTTCCTTCCACTCATCTGTCCTCACTGGAAAGCGCCAGGCACAGGGCTGGGTGACAGGGCACATGGTTGGTATGCATGATGCTGGGTTTCATGCCAGCACCAAATAAATACATTGGTTGGGCAGGGACTGCAGTGTAGGGACCCCTCCCAGCTATGGGGTGGAATGCATGGGAGCATGGAGAACAGCTCCCCAAATGTGACACTTAAGTTGCCCTTGTTACTCCAAAAGGCAGTGTGCAGATGTGCAGACAAAGAAACCAGGACCTGTGGACCTCATTCCATCTTCCCAGCCTCAGGCACGGACCCTGCAAGCAGTGGTGGGGAAAGGCCCTGCTTCTGGGTGACATGGCTAACCATCTGCCCATGCTTGCCCAGAAAGGCTTCCTGCCCAGGTAGGGAGGGCACTGGGCACTGAAGGTTGGTCAGCTTATCCATATTCTGGGCTGCTGGGCTGGCATTTATCAGCCTGGTCTCCATGCCTACCAGGGAGCTCACTGTGATCTGTAGATGGGAAGATAAGGTCCTGAGTAGTTCTGAGACTGGGCCAGGGAAGGCTGTAAATGACAGGGCTGAGACTGAACCTGGCTGAACCACCCATGGCAGTCCCAAACCCCATCTCTTCTTTTTCTACTGCACAGCAGTCTGGTCAGCGGTTCCAATGCATCAAAGTGTGGCAGTGCCTCGGGTTCATCTCCTCCCAGCAGAGTCCCCAGAACACAACGCTCTCCATGAGGCCCCACTGCAGCAGCTGTGCTGCTGGAAGAGTGTGCTGTCCCACCTTCCCCTCTATGAGAGGATGGGGCAGGACCACAGCTCATTTCCAAATCACTCACCTGGTGAGGCACAAGTCCCAACGAGGTGGGAGGCTCATTCATGCGGTCATCACTGCTGCTGGCGATGGCGTAGCCCCTGCAAGAGGGAAGCAGAAGGGCTCTTAGCTCCTTTGGGCTCACGGTGAGCACAGGAAAGAACATCTCAGGACACTGGAAAGGGTTAGGAGAAGCAAATGCCCCTTTGCTGGGCTTCATAAGCTCACGGGAAATTCATGTCCAGGGGAGGGAGGGAAAGGGAGTTAGTTTCTTAAAATGGGCACCATAGAGTAGGAAGGATGAGAGTGAGCTGTGGACATTGCCAAGTGGCAAACTCTCCTCTGTGCTTTGGGTCCATCAGCTGTGAAACAGGAGGGGCATGTGAGATAAACTGCCAAGTGCAAGGCCTGCCTGCATGCATGCATGCATGCCCCCCATCCCTATCTTCCCCACTCCTTCCTCTCACGTGCTTTCACTACTCTGTAAAGGGTAGCCTTAACTCCTGGCTTGGGCTATCCTCCAGCTCAGCCTNGGGGGGGGGGGGGGGGGGGATCCAAGCCTGGCTGCCACTCACGAGGCATGAGTCTAAGATGCCAAGCCCAGCTCCACCACCAGAAATGGGACTAATGAGCCAGGGCATGAACTTGTAATGCTGGCACTGGGCAGATTAAGGATCACAGTGAGTGTGAGGGCAACCTGGGCTACGTGAGTCTGCAACAAGTCTGGAATACAGAGGCAGTCTCAGTCCAAAAACAACAGCAATAAAATCACGAATGCTAGTTAAACAGTTCTAACGTGCTTGGAGCAGGGCCTTGCACAAACTTTTGAGAAATAAACCACAGCATCTATAGTCCAGTCAGGTGTGGGCACCTGTTTGCCCTCAGGCCAGAATCTCAACTTCAGTGGAGAATAAGAGCTCTGTAAAATAAGGTTGTACGGTAAGCTTAAACCTGAGACGTAACAATGACACAGAAAACCCTGATGGCTTTAACCTTCCCTAGGCACAGCTCTATAAGCATGTGCCAACAGAAAACAATGGGCTAAAGCAAGGAAGACAGAGAGGATGCAGGGGACCCACATGAGGGACACAGGGGACCAGACAGTGCAGCTGGGGGTCTCAGAAAGAGCATGGAGGACAAGAGGATTAGGCAGAGTGACGCTCTAGGGACAGGGCAGATAATCACTGCAGATTGAGCTCCCACACCAGAGATGCAGATGCTGCAGATGCTGAGCTAGAATAAACTGGAGCAGGGAGATTGCCTCCAAAGCCACTAGGGGAAGGAGGAGGGGGAAGAAGAAGGGGAGGGGGAGAGGCAGAAGGAGGGGTAGGGGAAGAAGATGAAGAAGAGGAGAAAGAGGAGAAGGAAGAGGAGGAAGAAGAGAGGAGGAGGAGGAGGAAAAAGAGGGGGAGGAGAGAGAATATGCCAGTCTAGAATTCCACCAAACATGAGAAACCTCCTTAAAAACAAAGACCTTTTCAGAAAAAATGAAAACTGAAACCATTATGGAAATTCTGCAGGCAGAAGACAGTGCCTCAGGGCCACAAGTTTGGAGACACAGGAAGAAATGAAAAATGTTAGCAAAACTAAATGAATACTAAGTAGCAATATCTTCTGGGGATTAAATATGTAAAGAAAATTTCAAAAACAAACATGAAGACCTTGCTGTCATCCAGCCAACATTTACTCTTCGGCCTCTCGGGACTTTCTTCAGAGAGGCAACAGGCCCGGGTGACAAAGCTAACACCTTACTATTCTTTTCAAGGTGAATAAAAAACTGCATTTTCTGACAAGGGTCTTTAAGAGGCAGCTCACACTTCCGAAGCACCACAAAGCACACTTCGTGGTGCGAAAAGGCACCACGAAGAAAGAGGCTGGGCCATTTTCCAAGGTTGCTGTGACAGGAAAGCATGGGTGTTGTCCGTGTTAGCACAGGGAGCAGTGCTCATGGCTGTTGTCCGTGTTAGCACAGGGAACAGTGCTCATGGCTGTCGTCCGTGTTAGCACAGGGAACAATGCTTTGGGACTAGGCAACCAAAACAGCACCTGGCAGCCTCCAGGGCCGTGTGCTGATGTGAGCCTGGAGGGTCTGCAGAGTGGTGAAGCTGCACTTAGAAATACAAGCTAATAACTGCAAGGACCTGCTGTCAAGACAGTCATCAGCTTTGTGCTTCACCTGCTATGTGTTGTCTTGATGGAAAAATGCACCAAGCAGGTGAGATCTACACTCAGGAACAAGAAGGAAAGCACCAGGCCTGCAAGATGGTGTGGGAAGGGAAGTTGTGGCCTGAGAGGTCCAATGACCTGAGTCCCAGACGGCACTGGGAAGACAGGAGAAAGGCCGCTGGTGCATTTACCCTTCCCAGGGTATCACCAGCAAATGACCGTGCTGGAGAAGCCAGGCTAGAACTGGGAATAGTCACAGGCTTTGTGGTAAGGGCTGCTGTTCTGGAGAAGCAGCTGATGACAAGACAGGTGCTAAGGCTGAGTAGGAGGATGGGCATGAGTGCCAGTTAAGAATTATTAAAAGTGGGCTGGTGAGATGGCTCAGCGGGTAAGAGCACCCGACTGCTCTTCCGAAGGTGATGAGTTCGAATCCCAGCATCCACATGGTGGCTCACAACCATCTGTAACGAGATCTGGCGCCCTCTTCTGGAGTGTCTGAAGACAGCTACAGTGTACTTACATAAATAAAATAAAATAAATCTTAAAAAAAAAGAATTATTAAAAGTGAGATTTCAATATTGACAAATGACACTTGCCCCTGCACATTCCTTTCTGACAATCTGACAGCCAGTGACAGTGACACTGATTGGACATGACCTATGACCTTTCGTATGGTTTTGTTTTAAGCTGTAGTCATCTGAAAATGCTTCCTGGAGAAAAGTAACAAAGAGGCCTTCCTGCTCCCTGCTGAGCTCTCACCAACTGATGGGTTCTGGGAGGGAGGAAGGCACAGTAAGTACATAGACGTGCACTGACTGCTGAGCCCAGCAGGCTCCAGTGATTAACCCTAAACCCACCCTGGTCACACAGCTGGCCTGGTCAAACTCCCTGGATCACAAACCAAACCAAACCAAACCAAAAGGTCATGTATATGAGAAAGATACGTGTAGGGTGGAAGCAGGAGATGGGCAGTGGTGGATGGGAGAATAATCATCACTTTAACCACGTTATCTATATGTACGACATCATCCAGGAACAAATCTATTAATTAAATGAAGAAAAAGAAAACTGATGAAAGGAATCCCTTTGTCTTTGTCTCGAGCCTCAGTGGCTTTTAATTTGTTATTAAAATAGCTGTTATTTATCTGTGACTGTCACACAGATGTGATACTGGAGCGCAGCATCTTGTGTCCGTCGGCAGGGAGGCTGAATGGTACATGATGAGCCTCTGGACCAAGCCTGGATGTGGACTTTGAACTTTAATTGGCCAAGTTCCTGGACACAGACCTCAGTCACAGGCAGCTGATATAGTTCCTAATGCTACAGACACATACATTATATATACAATACATACAGTATACACATTATATACACAATATATACAGTGTTCACATTCACAATGTCCAGGGCTAAAAAACCATAATAGACTAACAGAAGAGAAATGTAAAAGACCAAATTCCCCTACTAAAGTCTTCCTTCATTTTTATCAACTACCAAAATAATCAGAAGAATTCAAGTGGGCATACCCCTAAGTATGGCACAGGGACATACCCCAGAGATCACATGCTGATTGCACTAGGTGTTTTCAGTCTTGTTTTGAGGTCAAAAAGCCAAAGGAGGCCAAGGGAGTATGGGGGAGACAATGACTAGCCATTGCCAGCAAGTACTCGGTTCAAATGTTCATCTGTGGGCCCCAGACTCACCCCTCAGGATGCTGCAGGACAGAGACCATCAGCTCCACAGCCAGGGCACCTGCAATCATGGCCAGGCCTGGGCGGCTCACTGTGCACTGCTGGTCCAGAGTCCGGTCTCTGGTTGACTAAAGAGAAGCAACCACAGACATGTATAGAATATTCTAATTCAGCCAGANGTTCAAATGTTCATCTGTGGGCCCCAGACTCACCCCTCAGGATGCTGCAGGACAGAGACCATCAGCTCCACAGCCAGGGCACCTGCAATCATGGCCAGGCCTGGGCGGCTCACTGTGCACTGCTGGTCCAGAGTCCGGTCTCTGGTTGACTAAAGAGAAGCAACCACAGACATGTATAGAATATTCTAATTCAGCCAGACCTAGGTGAACCTGACTCCCTAAGATAAAGCTTTAAAATTCATCCTGGCTTGCCTTGGGAGAAAACAGTATGTAATTAAACAAAGCACTACACTGAACAGGATGTGCACCGTAAAGAGACAGAGATGAGACATTAGCCATCAGCATGGCTTCATGGTGGCTCTGCAGCCATGGCTCCTCAACAGGAATCCATCACCTCTCTTGTACTGTAGATGGAGTCACAGGGAGAAACAATCATGAATGGCTGGTAACTGTCCCACCTGAGGTAGTAGCTCAGAGTAACCCTTACTGAGGCAGGAGCCACAACCTCTACCATGTGTCCTCTGTTCCTGTGCACTGCCTCATTACCCTGACTGTGCTCTGAGGACTTCAGTGTAAAGCTGCAAGCATCTGTTACTACCTGATTACATGCACAAGCTGTTACTGGGTCAACCCCACAAATTCTAATCTTCCAAACAGGGGCAAATCCCAGGGTTGTTTAATGTTATAAAAACTTTAATGTAATGAGAAGACATGGCTGCCCTGCTTGGGGGCTCAACCCTGTTTGATGGCACCCACTCACCAATAGGACAACCTGCAAGTTCTAGCACCTTATGAAGATCATTAAGCCTCCTCAACCAGAGGAGATAGCAGCTTCTCTCTATGGTGAGTGAAGCCAGTCATTCCAGAGAGAGAAGACTGGGCTTTATAACAACAGAAGGGGAAACAGGGCAGTTCACAGAGCAGGTCTGCCGCTGACTCCTGAGAGAGGCAGGCTCACTAGGCTGCAGAATCCAGCTAGAGGTGCTGCTGGCCGCTTCACATTCTACTGGCCCATCAGTGAGCATGCTCAGAGTGGGGGTGGGGGTTTCTTGTCTAGATCGTCAGATAAAAATACACTAGGCACAGTTAATAGGTCAATTTCAGACAAACAAGAATTTTTTTTATTCTAAGCAGCTCTTGACTACTGTAAAGGGCAAGCTTACATACTTAAAAAAAAATCAAAACCAACTAAACAAACAAACAAACACCCCCAAAAGAACACTTGCTGTTTACCGGAAACTCAGTCTGCAGACAGTGTGACAGGCCTGTGCTTGCCCTGTCTGCAGAGTGACAGGGAACAAGAGGCCTCTGGATCGTCGGAGGACTACATGCAGGACCACAAGGGGGCAGGCTATGCAGAAGCTTCTCAATCAGCTTGTCACAGGCTGTGGCCACATTTATGCAGTGACTGTGGCTCAGCCATTCAGGTAAGAGTGCCAACATGGCATATGGTGGGACAGTTCCCCTCCCCACAACTAGAGAATGCTCTTTATTAGACAGTCTTCAACCAGCACTGGGAGGGCAGGAACACAGAACCCGACTTACATCTCCTGGAGCCACCACATCATTGCAGAAGTAGCAGCCAAGCTTGTATCCAGGGATGTTGGCAAAAAGCGAGGAGCCCAGGTCAGCAGGTGCTACAAGATGGCTTGGGCAGAGGTCCCCAGCTCCCTGCTGCTTGGGTTTCTTCAGGCCATGTCTCATGACAACAAAGGTATCAAACCCCAAGGCAGCGTTGATGACCAGCTGTTAGCAGTGAAGGAAGAAAAGGGAGTCAGGATAAACACATCTCAGGCCAAAGCCAAGTTCATATGTGGCTGGCTACTTTCAAGTTGCTTTCTTTTTTCATGTAAGTGTAACTAGTCTTTAATAGCCATATGAAACCTGCAAAAGACTTGATAAACTTCTAACATAAACCATCTCATTTAAACCCTTTACAAATATTGCCTGTTTATAGATGAGGATACCAAAGGTCAGCGTTCTACATCTGTCCCAGGGTTATGGAGCTGATAGGAGGGAACTATGACCAGCAGTTGGTGGTCGTCCACACCACTCTGCCACACCCTCTTAGTTCCTTGGAAAGCTTCACTGGGCCATGGTTTGTAAGCTATGATTTTCCCATCATGTGGAGTTTTTCTTTTTTTTTCAAGACAGGAGTTCTCTGTGTAGTCCTGGCTGCCCTGGAACTCACTCTGTAGACCAGGCTGGCCTCAAACTCTGGGATAAAAGGTGTGCACTACCACCACCTGGCTTACCATGTGGATTTTAAAGAGAAGCCTCCTTTGTACTTTAAGAATTCCTCTTGGTTAGGATTTAAGTTGTTCGCCCAAATTTTTGGTTCTATACAAAGTTTGAAAGAATCAAGAAAAGGCACACTGGAGAAAAGTAAAACCACAGCTCTGGGGGTTCTAGAAACTCTGAGGTATTACCTCTTGTACCTCCTCTCCCCTTTCTGCTTTGTCCTTTGCCCATACATGATAGACAGAAGGTGGATGATAAATGACCAACAGACAGATGGCAGTAGAGGCAGACATGCATGTTATTATATACAAGTGTAACATAACATTCATATTCTATTTTATCTTGTAATATGGTTTTTTCTTTTTTTTTTCTTTTTTTTTTTTTGGTTTTTAGAGACAGAGTTTCTCTGTATAGCCCTGGCTGTCCTGGAACTCACTCTGTAGACCAGGCTGGCCTCGAACTCAGAAATCCGCCTGCCTCTGCCTCCCGAGTGCTGGGATTAAAGGCATGCGCCATTTAAAAACCTCCCCGAGAATGGCTACATACTTAATTAAGTATCCTACACCACAGGCCCTCGAACGTCACATGTACCAACGTTAGCACCTTCAAGGATAGCGGCTGGGTTAGAAAGCACACCCATTGCAGGTTGATGGCATGAGGTAAAGAGCTCCAGGGCCACACAGGTCACCCTCCTTCCTGGGGAAGGGTGGGCTGTGGACACTTCTTTCCTGGGTGGCTCACTAAATTCCAGACAGAGGTAGCATAAGACACTCCACCTTTCGCTTGCTGGCTGCAATAACAGTAGGAAGCCACCGGCTCTCCCTGGTGTCCATTAGCAGGAAGACGACATCATGGTTATCGATGAGCTGTTCCAGCTGCTCCACATCTCTGCGGGCCTGCTCCATCGTGACGTCAGAGAAGTTCACAGGGTGTCCTGGCATGGGGATGCTCATGTTGAGCCCGTTGGCATTCTGGGGAAGCAATGACCACACTTACATCACTTACATTATAGGAATTCCTCTTTGCATGGTGCTACCGCTCTTTTCCTCAAATACCTGGGCTCTGCTTTCCACCTTCTCCACTTCCTTGAGCCGTGTGTGTGTGTGTGTGTGTGTGTGTGTGTGTGTGTGACTGAGGATAGAACTCAGAATCACAGGAGCAGCACAGCCAGAGATTCACCTTCCACAGAAGGCCAAGGATGAAAACCGCATCTCAATGCTCTGCATGTGTGAAAACATCAGCTTTCCCAGAGTGGCCAATACACTGACCGGAAAGATGGCTGTGGTGGGGTGCAGGTTGGAAAATTTAGGAACTAACTGGCAGAGCTCAGACTCAAAGCAACATCTTCATGGGCCCATGGAGGTTCATGGTCCTCTCCAGGGACAGACTAGGATGTTCTCCCAGGTGGGCATGTTTGTCCACCCTAGGACAGAATGACAGGTCTGTGCCTTCTTCCACAGGACTTTCAGGTCTCCCACTGGGGCTACAGAGCACAGTGACCAATGCCTCCAAGCCTATGCTTGGCCCATGACTTGATTAAGCAATGGAAGAGAGGTGGTGTGCTGTGATGAGGCTGACTTGAGACTCTCTGGCCGTCTACTCTTCCCAGGAACCACAGGACTAGGAGACTGTGGCTCCTCAAGCCTACATTTTGAAACAATCACATATAAATAAGACTGGAAGCTGAGTCCAGCCTTGCCTATCAGCTCACCCCGCCGGCTGGCATACCTGCAGTGTTGTCGCCTTACAGCTGAGACTTGGAAATTGTGAGACCTGCCACACTGTGACAGCAGAGACCTAACTAACATCTCTGTGGTGAAGCTTTGACTACCCAATGCATAGCTGGGAACAGTGGATCCTCAGTCAATGCTATGGAAGTCCACTTGATTAATAATGCTCCTGAGAGATGCTTGTGAAGTCATCACAACAGGAGGCTTCAGTAAACATAGGAATCAATATTGAAAGACTAAAGGAAGAAATTTCTGGAAGGCAAGATTTTCCATGGCTAGGGCTGAGGATGCCACTCTTGCTAGCACTGTAAGAAGAAACCTTAAAGAGTGCTCATGTGATTCCTGTTAAATAAAATGACCATGTATTCAATGGGTGGTCTCTTGCTGAATGACTTTAAAAACATCTCAAAACTTACTTTTTAACCAAGTGAGTTGAATATGCTGGTTAGCTTTTGTCAATTTGACACAAACTTGAGTTGTTTGAAAGAAAGAATCGTAACTAAGGAGTTACCTCAATCAGACTAGCCTGTGAGCATGCCTTTAGGCCATTTTCTTGATTGACAACTGACATGGTAGAGCCCATCCTGCTGTTGGTGATGCTCTCCTGGGCTACATGGTGCAGGAGTGTTTTCTAAGAAAGCAGGCTGAGCAAGCCATAGAGAGCATCCCTCCATGATTCCTGCCTCTGTCCTGCTTCAATTCCTGACTTCTTTCAGTGATGGACTGTGATGAGGATATGTAAGCCACATAAGCAAAAGAAAGCAAAGGAGGAGGGTGAGTGCCTTGTCTCTCATCTGTCATCTCTAGAGTATTATGTGTGTGACTCAGAAGTAGCAGGAGATACAGCAAAGGACTCAACTTTCAACCAGACCTTCTGCATAGATGTAGTCAGTACACTTTCATGAGTGGTACTCTGCAGCCAGTGGGTAGTCTGGTGACAGACGAAAACTGATACCCGACATCTGCACCACCAGAAAACCCTTTACAGGCAGGCAGGGTGAAAACACACAGCTCCAAAAGACACCTCTTCGTTCATTGTCCATTTGGGTTCTACTGGAGTATATGAGAGGCACTTGCCGTGCAGTGCTGGGGGTGGCTTAGCGCATACTAGGCAAACACTTTCCCACTTGGTTACAGGCCAGCTCTAGTTGGATTTTAGCTTTTTGTTTCTTTCTTTGGTTGGTTTGCATGCATGTGCATGTGTATTGACATGGGTGTGGGACTGCTGTGTGTATGTATGTATGTCGCATGAGTGTGCAGGTGCACATGCACCATGGAGGTATATGTATATGGAGGTCAGGGGACAGCCTCGGATGGCAGTCTTCACCTTCCACTTTATGTGAGCAGGATCTTTCGGTTGTGCTTGTTTGCTGAGGCATGGGCCAGATTAGCCAGCCGGCCGGCCAGCTTCTGGGGCTTCTTCTGTCTCTCACTCCTTCCCCACCAGGGAAGCACCAGATCACACACACACACACACACACACACACACACACACACACACACACAAACACACACACTTCTATGCCCGGCTTCATGCTTACATAGCACACACTTTATCCAATTATCCCTCTCTCTGTAGTATCTTAAAGAGGCTATCACAGAGGTGAGGTGGCAGGCTTGGCCATATGATGACAGTCTGGTAGGAAGTTAACATGTGTCTGATCTTCAGTCACCAATACTATAGAGCCTTGATTCCCGGGAGGGATTCCAGGGGCTTAAACATTTACAGAGTTTACAGGAAAGAAAACATGGATGTTCCCCCGAATCACCGACGTACCATTCCAGGAAATATTTTCTGTAGCCGCTCTGCTGCAGCCAGGGCCTTGGGCTTGCCACCCCCTAGGCAATCTTCAAATTCATACAGAGGCTGTCTCACTGGGTTGGAGTAGGAGATCTTGGCATTGTCCACAAAGGTGACATGTCTGACACCCCAGCTCTGCATGGAAACAGGAGACCTGATGAGCATGTACCAGCACATACTTCTAGAAGTCTCTAGGAAGGGTTTTGATTTTGAGCAGCAGGGACATTAAGATATAGGAAACTACAGAAATTGAAATGTACAAATTCAATTTTTGATCATTAGAATGTCAACTTCTTTTTAGAAGATGGCATAATTATATGCAGGGGCCTAGATCCCCATGGTCATTAGACCAGGCACTGTCACAGTAATTCTCACTCACAATGACAGCTAATTTTGACAGTGTCATGAGAGGAAGATTGACAAGGGATGCTAGAAGAATTCTACCTTGTTGTTTCAGGATTAGCGAGAGCCCACAGATGTCTTTGGTTGCTCTTAATAAGTAATTAAGTATAAATATCAAGTCTTTTGGAAACTCACTTTGAATCTCAATTAAGTCTTCAGAAACCTGACTTGTAAGTTGTCCCCATGTGAAACAATGGAGTACATTCTTGGAGTACATCTCCGGGCTGGGGAAATCTTGCTTATAACTGGATCTTAAAAAATGAGTCTGTATTTTCATGCAAGATATCTTGTTGTCACGGACATCACTTTCATACACAAGAGCGTTTCTGAAAACCTTTTTATTAAAGGTTTGTTTTAGCCGGGTGTGGTGGCACACGCCTTTAATCCTAGCACTAGGGAGGCAGAGGCAGGCGGATCTCTGAGTTCGAGGCCAGCCTGGTCTACAAAGTGAGTTCCAGGACAGCCAGGGCTATACAGAGAAACCCTGTCTCGAAAAACCAAAAAAAAAAAAAAAAAAAGGTTTGTTTTATGCATAGCACCTACATGTGTGTAAGTACATACATGTAATGCCTGAGGGAGCCAGAAGAGGGCATCAGATCTCCTGGATCTGGAGTCATGTGCTATTATGCAGAACTGTGTGAGTGCTGGGAACTGAACCCAGGTCTCTCCAAGAGCAGCAGTAGGCCCAAGCTCTGAGGCATCTCTCCAGCCCCATGTATTTCCTCAGTTTATGAAACACATAGCTTTAAAGTTAGGCTATTAAGTTACAGAGAAAACTTTTCATAAACAGGCTGTGAGCCAGTTTTTATAAATATAAATGAATGAGTAATGACAAGGCCAATGAAAGGCCTCCATTTCCTTCTGCCAGGACAATCCTGGAACAATGGTGATGTCCTCGTGTACTAAATCTGACAATCTGTGGGACAGGAACTGGGGCTAGGCTTGGGGGGGGTGCATTCTCTGCTTTTGTCTCATAGTGAATACAGATTGCTCTTAGAATACAAAGATGCTGAGGAAAACAGAAAGGAATGGGAGGAAGGCACAGGGATCCCAGGAGATGGGCAGCAAGCATGTGCTAGAAAACGGGAGGCACAGCTTAACAGCGGCCACGAGGCCACCAACTCACCATCAGTGTCCTAGCCACATTACACCCCAAGGTACCAGCTCCCAGCAGCAGGCACTTGACAGACATGACCTTGTCCAAGTCCAAGGTGGGGACCAATCGCCAGCACATGAGCTTGAGATTCAGATCCACAGATGACTCAGCCAGCCTGGAACACAGGATCAGAACACAAGACCCACGTGCCCTGAGTCAGTCACGTGTGCTGCAGACTTATTTCTAACAGAGAGACATGATCTATGGTGGACAAGATGGAGGGAGCTGGGGAATCCGAATCACAGTAGAAATAAGATAAAACTCGTAGGCAACAGGGAGGAGAACGGTCGCCACACAGAAAGCAAGCCCCTGTCCTCTGTGATTCTGGGCTGGGGGCAAAATTCCTATCTGGTGCTCCCAACAGCAGGGTGAAGGGAACTCAGAACTGTCACAAGCTGAGGTGCAGGTTTAAAAGAATGGCTCTTCCAAGTCCAGACATTCTCCCAGTCTTAATTCAAAATGGCTTCTCCACAAATGCAACGTTCCTTGCAATATTCTTCTGTGGTAACAAGTGGAAGAAAGGTCCACACCCAGGATTAAAGAACCAGGAAAGGAGGCAAAGGCAGGTGGAATTTTGCAACTTCCTGGCCAGCCAGGACTGGCCTGCTCTATAAAGAACAATAGCACAGCAACAATAAAAACTCAAAAAGGCAGTGGTGAGGTCCAGGTGCCTCAGAGTCTGAGCTGGAAACAAGAGCAAAGCACCAGGCCTGCCTCAGGACTCCCGTCACTCTAACCCTCATGACCACATAGACAAGCGGTGGCTGGCTCAATACCACCACTGCTCAACTACGCAGCACAGCATTGCCACCACACCCACTGAGACGAGGGGCCCCAGTCACGGCTACCTTTTGGGGTCCATACATCCGCTGAGGTTCACCATCCTCGGACCCATGCCTCCTTTCTGGTTCTTCTCCCAGCCAACTGCTTTAGGACAATCTTAATTGCAAATAAAACATAAAGTTTACTAAAAGGGGAAGTAAAAGCAAACTTGAATTCATGTCTTCTTGCTTATGTGCCAAACACTTTACAGAACAAACCTTTTCCTTCCCACGACTTAGCCTTTGTCCTCTCCTTTTCACTGACTGCCTTCTTCTTAAACCTTTTTAAAAAATTTATGTGTATGAGTATTTTGTCTGCACTACATGCATGCAGTGTCCTCAGAGGCCAGAAGAGGGCAGCAGATCCGCTAGAACTGGAGTTAGAGTTTTGAGCCAGCATTAGGTGCTGGGAATTAGACCTAGGTCCTCTGCAAGGGCAGCCAGTGCTCTTAACCACTGAGCCACCTCTCCAGCCGGACAGCCCGTGGAACCCTAGTCCCAGAGATTTGCCGAGTGCATCTCATTCTGTGCTACAAAGACTGAGATGATATTTCCACTCCTGCAGTTCTGTTTCTTTGTGGAGTACTCTTGTCACATCTTGGAGTTAAAAGAAACCTCTTGGGGCTATAAGACTTATCACGGGCTGGCAAGATGGCTCAGTGGTTAAGAGCGCCGACTGCTCTTCCGAAGGTCCCGAGTTCAAATCCCAGCAACCACATGGTGGCTCACAACCATCCGAAACGAAATCTGATGCCCTCTTCTGAAGTGTCTGAAGACAGCTACAGTGTACTTACATATAATAAATAAATAAATAAATAAATAAATAAATAAATAAATCTAAAAAAAAAAAAAAGACTTATCACAATTCCTTCTGTTGTTGTGGGACTTCTGCCTGGTCCTTTTCTCAAAGATTTCCTTCTGTTCAGAATAAAGTTTCAACTCCTGAACAGAGAACTTAGCCTCTGGTTACATTTCAGTATCACTTCCAATGTCTGCTTTAAGTAAAGCTCTGGGGCTGGAGCTGTGGTTGTGGCTGGGCTATGACTGTGTCTGTGTCTGTCTGTCTGTGTCTGTGTCTGGGACTGTGTCTGTGTCCGGCTGTGTCTGTGACTGTGGCTGTGCCTACATCTTGGTAGTAGAGCAAGTGTGTGAAAGGTACAATGACAGAACTGGGTTCCATCATCAGTAACTCACACATTTACACACTTACACATGAACATCCACATATATGCCAAAATGCATGCATAGGCTTTAACACAAAGACACACACTGTATACTCACACTCATATTCATTTAGAAGCTCCTGCACACTCACTCACCTACACTAAGACACTCACAAATGTACATTGAAAAAACTCATCCTGACAGTGTAACCTTTATATGTGTGCCCTTAGATATACAAGCTCATTCATATATACATTCATTCACACACTAACACAGTCATGCACACATACATTCACCTACATACACTTCCAACGGTAAGCCAACATTCAATAATCAAAAATGCAGTCTCATACATGCACACCAACACTCACATTAGCACATGTATACATACCAACAGAGAAAAGTACACTCACGTATGCACTTACAAGTTTGCCAAGTCACATATATATGCACACACTCTCTCACACTAAGATAGTCTCTTCACATACATGCTCATGCCAATTCATACAGATATACAGACTCACAAATGCATACTCATATACAGTCATACTCACATGGACTCACACAAGTGTGCATTCATATACACATGAACACACTCACACATCTGTGAAAATATACTCCCATACTTGTACACACACACACACACACACACACACACACACACACACACACACACACATATATATATATATATATATATATATATATATACATAAAATTTCATACTCACACACATTCATATGTACATGCTTATACATGCTCTCATACAAGTACAGACTCACAGAAACCCATACATACACATTCATGAGTACATGCTCATAAACACTAACAATCTAAACCACACATATAAAATATACTCTTATACTCTTAGAATCACAGACACATGTGTGCACACACAATCACACAAACCTTCATGAACTCACATGCTTGCACACTTACTTTTACACACTCTTACATACACACCAGCACACTCACCTGCTCACTTTTTTCTTTTTTTTTTTTAGTTTTTCGAGACAGGGTTTCTGTGTAGCCCTGGCTGTCTTGGAACTCACTCTGTAGACCAGGCTGACCTCAAACTCAGAAATCCGCCTGCCTCTGCCTCCCAAATGCTGGGATTAAAGTCATGCACCGGGCTGGTGAGATGGCTCAGTGGGTAAGAGCGCCCAACTGCTCTTCCGAAGGTGATAAGTTCAAATCCCAGCATCCACATGGTGGCTCACAACCATCCGTAACAAGATCTGGCGCCCTCTTCTGGAGTGTCTGAAGACAGCAACAGTGTACTTACATATAATAAGTAAAATAAATCTTTAAAAAAAAAAAAGTCATGCACCACCACACTCAGCATACATGCTCACTTTTAAGGACACACAAAACTCACACATGCACACAGCATGCACACAGACTCTCATGCTAACGCTCAGACGAAGGCTCCAGGACTCCCTTACTAAGGACAAAGGGCTCCGACACTCTTCACTCAGTTTCTACTCTGAATTCATGATTCTAAACCATTCCTATGTTAAATTTAAGAACCGTTTCTCAGATGCTGCCGCCAGAATACCAGCCATGGTATTCAGCCTTTTACACATGACACTTGAGACAACTGGTAGTTTCAATTACAACATCTGTATACTCAAGCCTTCCCTTCTGTTCTACCCATTTATTTGTTTATTTGCTTATTTAGAGGCAGGAGCTCATGGTTCTCCTGCCTCTACTTCCCAAGTGCTTGATTGGATATAGCCAATATATGCACTGTAAGCTTATTAGTAATGAAAACTACAACGTGTGAAGATCAGGAATCTATACATGTGCTTCTATATAAGCTGTCTTTGTAACACACAGTTGGAATGAAGGAAGAGCATGCTAAGAATAAGCATAGGGCGGGGATGGGAAGCTGGCACTGCAGCCCACACCCAGCAGTGTCCACTCCTGCTTTATCCAGTGTCCAGAGCAGCTTTCTGCCAGCCATGGAGGCTTTAGCACTTCCCACATCACTGAAGTTCCAACTATGGGATGCCTTGGATGGAGAACCATGTGTTGCTTAATCATGGGGGTGAGTTCTGAGAAATGACAGGCTGCTGAGAACACCACAGAGTGTACTTATACAAATTAACTGGCCACGAGATCCCTAGGCAACAGACTCTTAAGGGACCATTATGCTTTGTGGTGTGATGTCGTTATGTCACATGTGGCTACACTGAGGAGTGTGGCTATGGAAACGCCTTGGACTCACATCATGATGTTAAGAAAGTCTTTATAATGTTTATTATAGAGCTTTATTTGCAGCTAAGTTGAAATAATACATGTAAAACAGGAGGAAAACATCCATTCTAAAATGAATAACCACTCTTCAACATGGAGTACCAAGAAGACGGAGAGGTAGAAGCCTTCATCAGATTGAACAGGCCTGGGATGGTAGGGGAAGCATGAGCCACACCAGAGAGGAGAGCAGAGTGGCTCAGAGAAGACAGAGGAAGCCAGTGTGTCCCCACAGGGTAAAGTTAGGAGCATGGGATAGGGTTCTGCTGGCTGCGTCCTCCTGGCTTCACTTTTTAGTGACACTCCACCTCCTCACCTTTGAGTTGCAACTTAAAGGGAACAAACTCACTTAAGTGAGTGTGCCATGGGAACTATTTCAGGATGCACCAGAAGAGGGCGCCAAGCTAAAAGTTAATTGGAAAGCCTCTGAAAGGCTTCCTTCCTGGACCACGCAGAGGGCTCTGCTCACCTCTTCTATTGTAAGATCTCTAGGCTGGAGCACAGAGTCAACAACAAACAGGCAACCTTGAGTCCTTCTGATTTCAGCACTTTAGAAGAGATGAGGCATCGCCACCTCCACCCCCAACCCCCATGTGCACACACTAAGGCACACCTGTGCACTAAGAGAACTGCCTTATCAGGAGGGGCTGCACAGTCTACCTGGAGGTGCACTGGAGATGCATATTCTGTGGCTGTAGGGGACTCAGTGAGCTTAAGAGAGGGCCAAGTGAGTAGCACCATATGCTGGGCACTGCTCAGCCTCCTCACAGGACACAGCCTCACAGGTGGGCACTTCCCTCACCCCTCAAACACGGGCATGAATTCTACTTTGAGTGCTCTGCATACATATGCACCGTGCATACACATTTGCATGTATACAGACACTTCTAGCATGGTCTATAAAATGCCTCCCAGACCATTTCCTAATCTATAAAACATGGATAAAAGCTAACACCTGCTACGCAAGGCTGAGGGAAAATATAAGTGGAAGAAGAGATATACCTTTGCTGACACCCTCTGTATGGAGAACAGGGTCACACACACCTTCAAGTACTCAATGAATAAATATGTCAAGTAACCAATAACTTCACCCTTCCTTGAGGAATAGGCATAAATAAAGAGTTCATGTCAATGGAGACAGAACAAATGTTACAGGGCTGGGCAAACATCCTCCAGACTAGAAAGCTCCATAGAGAAGCTGCCAGAGCTCAGCCTCTGCTCAGGGCTGAACACAGCCTCACTGGGTGCCAGGGGGGGTGCTCACACAGCCATCCAGGTGGGAGCTGTGCCTCCTCTGCCACCATGAGGCTGTAGGCAGGAAGCTGGGTCTCTGGTCACTCATCATTACATACACTGGCAAAGATTTGCCAATTACCTGGGCTAAATGCCATTTCTGGAAGTTTCACTTCAAAGATGATGCTATGTGTCACGTCTCTTGCTCCCTGCATGGTGCGGTCCCGGAAGCAGAGGACTTCAACGGACTGGAAACTGCCGCTCCTGTTGTCCGCGATGGATTTGCATTGATTTCATATGATTAAGAAAGGAGAAGAGAAAGAACAGGCATAAGTGCTTTCCAGTGTGGCTGCTGAGAATCCAAGGCACGCAATCACTCCTGTCTGACCTCCTTAACCTGAGAAGGACCTTGGGAACATCTGTGCAGGCACCCTCTGTCTGTGCATTTATAGTCTGGCTGCCAAGTTAGCTGGACTCCCCCTCCCCAGGTGAATTTCCTATAGCAGTCACACAACAGACAGATAGCTCTGGAAAAGGAAGCTTTTAAATCTAAGGGTGGGATGCTCCCAAGATCTTAACAAGGGACCCCCAAGGCCCTTTACCAGCAGTCAGAAACTGGCCTTACCAGGGCATTTATACTTGTAGCAAATGTGCCAGGAATGACTGATAGTCCATATAACCAGTCTCTCTGGGGTCCATTAATATTTATCTATCTTTATTTTGGAGTAAACATTTTTACTTAAGTAAAGCAAACACAAAGAAAATCACACAATCCCTCTCTCTAACCCTGACCACACTATCTGGGACATCCCCTGCTAGGTCCCCAGAGTAGCTTTGCTTGTTTTGAACTACGTAAATGGAAATATGTATTTTTCAGGCTGGCTTAATTTACTCAACATTGTGTTTGAAAACCCATCCATAGCTGGTTGTGGTGGCACACACCTTTAATTCCAGCATTCAGGAGGGAGAGGAAGGAAGATCTCTGTGAGTTCCGGGTCAAATACAGCTACCCTGTAAGACTCTGCCTTTTAAAAGCAAAAAAGCACAACTGTGGTGCACATACATACAGGGAGGCAAAACACTCATGAAGTAAAAATAAACCTTAAGAAGGAAAGAAAGAAAAGCCACAAGTGAAGACTTGCTCTGCAAAGCCACCCAAGGCTGTCATCCATTTGGAACGGAAGGACATGAGGCTGGAGCTAGTAAGTGCAATGCTGCTCAGTACTGCTGTGTGTGTGTGTGTGTGTGTGTGTGTGTGCTGCTTGTATTCAGCCTGCACTCGTGTGAGCAACAAGCTCAGAATGCCACCACAGAGCCATGGCTGTTTTTTACTCTGGCATATCTTTTATGAATTCTGCTGCCTCCCATTTACGATGGACTTGGCATGGTCACTTTCCTTGGATGATTTTGGTCGGGGTGGGAACTGCTAATCTCTTATAGTTTTTAATGTTATTTCCTTGATACCCAATGATGCTGAGTCTCTTATCAAGGGTAAGTTGGCCCTTCCCAATACCACTTCTTATTATTTTAGGATTAGGGAAAAATTTAAAGGTGGGAGTGGTAGCAATAGGAAATTCCTCTTGAAAACCAGGAAGGGAGGGCTGGAGCATTCTAGTGTCTCTGGCTGTATGACCTCACCACAATCTAAGTATCTTCAGCATAGTACAAGCTGGGGATGGGGCTCTCTGGCAGACCTGTTTAAGAGCACCAGAGATAGAAACTGGACCACAACAATTTAGTTGGCTTGTTTTCTATCTTCTATGACAGGAATGAAATCAATGCACGTAGGGAGACTTGCTGACATAAGCAGACCCATTGTGGGGAGCACACAGACAAGACACACAGTCATGGACACACATGTAAATACCATCTGTGGGCTGCCAGGACCAAAAAATTCCTCAAAGGCCATCCAGGGTACTGGGCTAAGTTACAGGGATCGTACACACCAACTGTTATCTGTGAACAGAAAACACTTGCTGAGAGACACACACCAGGTCAGTTTGACAGTTCCACACATGACTAGCACTTTACAGAAAGCAGACACTTGACAGAAGGCTGAAGGAAAGAGAAGAAAGGCTCAGGATCTCACCCCTAGACGAAAGGCAGAAACTGGAACATCTCCCCCTGCGCTCCCTGGCCTGGCCTGGGACATGGAGAGAGCAGGAAGTAGAGAAAAGAAAAAAAAAATGACTGGAAGGGACAGATGGAGGGAGAAGAGGGGGCAGGGACAGAGGAACAGAGGTAGAGGGCAGCGGACAAGCAACCTTAAGGACTTAGAGGGGGAGAGTCCTCTTAGAGAATTGCAAGCTGTAAGAATGGCTCATCTGTGTGTGATGAGCAAGAGAAAAATCAGAACTCGGCCATTGCCCTAAGTCTATAGTCAGTTCAAGTTCAAAGCAGATGCCTAGATATTGAGAACACATACTCCTCTCACCTCTCTCCCCAGTGCTCCTCTAACCCTGCCTTCCATCTGGAAAATTCTACTCAACTTCCTTCCTGAGGACTTTATTTGCTTTCTTTGGGGAGGCACCAAGCTGCCCTCCTCCCAGGAGCCTTCACACACTGTAGGTAAGGTGCTGTATCTTTACGTCTCCTCTCTGTCAAAAGGCACTGGGCACCTGGCACCCAGATATTGATTTCTAAAATCAAGTCTCCAATAAAAGAAAACAGGATATCTTGAACACATGGCTTATTTTAGGGCTGGGACAGAGAAAATACAAGACGTTCCTGGACCATCTTATATTACCAGAAAATAGGAAGTATATGCATGTCTGCGCACTGTGTGTGAAGAACCAGAAGGTATCAGACTCCCTGAAACTAAGTTTACATATGTGTGTAAGCCACCATGTGTGTACTGGGAATTAAACCCTAGTCCTCTGAAAGAGCAGTCTACGCTCTTTTTTTTTAAAATTTATTTATTTATCATATAAGTACATTGTAGCTGTCTTCAGACACTCCAGAAGAGGGTGTCAGATCTCATTACGGATGGTTGTGAACCACCATGTGGTTGCTGGGACTTGAACTCAGGACCTTCAGAAGAACAGTCGGTGCTCTTAACTGCTGAGAAATCTCTCTAGTTCCTGCAGCTATCTTCTATAAATCTGAAGTTTTTCCAAAATAAAAGTTTAGGTTTTCATGATAAAGATGATGCCCGGTGTCTGAAGAGCACAGAGAATCCTTTGATCTTAGACATACAGCATCTGTCTAGTAAATGTTTATTAAATAATGCGAAGATGAATGAATGAAGGTTTGAAACAAAACAAGTCAGCAACATTCCTTTTCTCTGCCTCCCACCTTTCCTCACTACCCTGCCCTGCCCCCACTCCTTTCATCTCTCCCTCCTTCCCCTCCTTCCTTCTATCTGTTTCAGTGCTAGAGATAAGATAGAGTCTCATAGTCCAAGCTGGTTTCGAACTCCCTCTGTAGCCAAGAACGATCTTGAACTTCTGATCCTCCTGCCTCTGCCTCCTGAGTGCTAGAATTATAAGAGTGCACTGCCACTCTGGGTTCTGTGGGGCTGTGGGTTGAACCAAGGGCTTCCTGAATTAGACAAGCATTCTGACACCATGTCTCCAGCCCCTCAACACAAGACAGAGAGAATCACAGGGATCACAGCTAGGGGACAGAACAGCAGCGCCCAGTGAAGCTCAGGCCCACAGAGTCTAAGAGACATTCAAGAGGTATTTAGGAAGAGCTTCAGCATCTACCCAGAAAACAGTATTCCCCTGGAGATGTGAATTTCAATTGCCAAGTGTGACTTCAAAAAAACTGTGGGCCCGTGCAGAATGTCCTGTACTGCTCACTCTTCCATGACCTATGGCAACTGACTGAACATCCCTGCGCTTTAATTTTCTCATCTTTCAAGTGATTCTCACATGCATTCAGCACCAACAGAGAATGGAGCTATCACCAAGTAGTAGTAACCACAGCAACGCCATGGACACCCTCGGCTGCAATCATCTCCCCACACACATCCCGTTCCAGTCCAGCTCATCACCTCACACTGCCCCATCTTCAGGTCCAGTCCAGCTCATCACCTCACACTGCCCCATCTTCAGGTCCAGTCCAGCTCATCACCTCACACTGCCCCATCTTCAGGTCCAGTCCAGCTCATCACCTCACACTGCCCCATCTTCAGGTCCAGTCCAGCTCATCACTACAGACTGGCCCCATCCTCAGGTCCAGTTCAGCTCATCACCACAGACTGGCCCCCACCTTTAAGTCCCAGGCCCTTTTATAACTGGCAGAGAAAAAAAGAGCCAAGTGATCAACACTCTCTAGGTCTTAAGTTTTATCATCCACAGATGTAGAGCTGGAACCAGTACATGGAATAAATTAGAGTATTAGATGTACCCCAGGCTGCAACAGATACCCAGCCTCCAGTGCATTTCTGGGTAGAAAGGAGATAAGAAATCTTTAAGAAGAAATGACCAGGAATCAATTTCTTAGAACCCCCTGACCTATGATGAGCTAGATAGAACAGAGGTGACTGGTTAAAGAGGAACATCTGCCATGTACCCACAAAGGGGTGTCAGGATAAAAATGCTTAAAATAGGCTCTCTGGAGACAGGCATGCAGGGGGCAGACATGCACCACACAGGAGATTACAGAACTCATTTGACACGGGGCTAAGTACTAAATAGCATATAATCTTTCTTTAAGGATTTGAACAGGATCCCGGAGTCTCTTGGTGTTTCAGGAGCTAACTTGGAGCCTTAGTCACAGCAGAAATGACACCAGTCAGTGCTAGCTAACCAGCTTAATGACAGAAATAAACCCTGACTAAGAGTTCTCAGTTCTAAACCTGGCTTTGCCACCAAAGTAACTTGGCCATCACTTCTTTTTATGACAAAGCAGAAAAACACAATTAAAAAGCAAGACTGTCTTGGATGTTTATAGATAAGTGTTCCTTTTTCCTTTGCGGAGAGCCTGCCTTTCAGTGAAGAGGCACAGCTTGGATTTGGCGGCTGTCCATGAAGCAAACTGCTGAAAACCACAAGAGGTCACAAGAGTCCACCTGACCGTTTTCAGCCGAAGGCTTTCCTGTGAGGACCCATACAAATGGCCGCCTCTAACACTCAAACACTTGATATGCCAGGCAATGAACAGGAGACCCATTCCTTTTAAAAGCACAGGGAAGAAAATGCCAGTCTTAAGTGCACTTCAAGGTCACAGCAGCAACAAAGACACAAAGCTGACACTAAGTGCTAGCTAAGTGAGGAGCAGGTCCAGCGCTCAGAGGATAGAGGCCCGGGAACTACAGGGAGCCTTGCTGAAATTACAGAGCATCTTGCACTCCTGGAGGACGATGAGCAAAGCGTTCTCTGTGGACGGGTGGTGGGATACTGCAACTGGCTGCCCTCCACACCATCCCAAGAACTGCCTGGAAGGAACACATTCCATAGCAACTCAGTGCTACCATGGATCAACTCTGTCCAGCTGAAATCAACACTTCTCGAAGGGAATAAGAACTTAAATGAAGGCAATTTCCAAGCCTGTCAAGAGTGTAAAAACATAAACCATCCATGCTGGGGAAGCACACAGTGGGAGAGAGAGCAACAGCATGGGGCAGTGGTCACTAGCACTAGCAATCCGGACATGGCTCCAACAGGCTTGTGAGAGCCCCGCCTGTTCATCTCTCCCCACTCAGGGCTCTGTGACTCCATATTTGTATCTTAAAATGATATTCTGTAATTAGCTAAGCTCAGAGTGAAGAGACTTGGGCTGCTCCCATGAAAGATAACATCAGATACTGGGAGGGAGGGAGGGATCAGAGGCCACTTTAGACCCACAGAGTCCAGAAGTCACTCAGTGGCACAGAGGCAAAGTAACCCTTAGTTTGAGGTGATGGCAGACAGGTACAGGCTGCAGACTGAGGGGCTGAGAACCCGAGAGGCACAAGGAGCTACTGTGTGAAGACGGACAGGGAGGTGGCCAGCAAGATAGAAGCATGGCCATTCTGAGGTCATGATGCCTCTAAAGTAGCAACAACCTCGGAGGGAAGGTCCTGAGTTCAGCATGGATAAGCCGCAGCTGGATAAAGTGAGGTCGTGCGGCAAGACAGTTACTGGCATCATGTCACCCAGGACAGAGATCTGGAGGATCTCAACACTTCTCCATCTTTCCCATAAATACAGGAGGCTCACTGAGAAGAGCAACTTCTGGATTAAAATGCACCTCGGAAGGGGAGGTAAAGCTGGGGTGTGGTGTAGCTCAGCCAGAGAGAGCTTGCCTAGACTGGGTGAGTTGTCCTAGATTATGAGTACTGAAAATGGCAGGAGGGAGGGAGAGATCAAAGAGAAGAAAGAGGAGAAACAGGTATGATGTGCTGGTAGGGAATAGAGCACCATGTGAAGGGAGAACACACTTTAGGAGCTCACACTGAAATAATGAATATCTGTTCTTAGAATAGGCTCAGTCCCTCATGGTAACACCATGCTACAAGTAACACTCACGGAAAACTGGAATTATCTAAACAGCAAACTAAAGCTAAGGTAATAAAATCAGCAGTGCCTAATCTTCCCTAGACTCTCCAGAAATCATTTGTTGTGTGCCTGTGGCTGTTTGTTTTACGATAGCCCCAGTTTCTTGGGAAGCCTGCTAGGATGGCACCAGGCCAGAATGGCCTTTTCCCTTCTTCCACTTTTACCAGGGGCTGCCTCTGGAGCACCCGGACTGCAGTAAATATGGAGTCCACAGGGAGGGCACAGCACGGCTGCTGTGCAGTGCTCACAGGCTGCCTGGGACCTGGGCCAGAGGATAAGCATTGCGCTAGAGCTCAAGGGGTAGGGAGGAGGCTGCAGTCGGTCCCCAGATGGGGACAGGAGACAGCATTCTGAGTCAAATGTCACTTCTGAATCAGGTGAGTGAGGCACCAGTGACAGGAGCGAGGCAAGGGAAGGCCCGACCAGAGGACAGACTATGCTCACGGTGTTTAGGGGCTGTGCTGGAGCCAGAGCACAGGCTTCACCTTGGGGGGCAGTGGGAGCTGAGGCACGGCTAGGCTCGGACACTTCAGCTTTATCCTGAATGTGGCTGGAGAAAGCACATGGAGGGTGGATGGGGGCACTCAAGACCACAGGCTGGAGGGCTGATAAACTCCAGTGAGGTCACCCGTGTGCACAGCTGCTGTGACAGTTTCTAGTGTATACACTAGCATAGGTAGCCAACCAGCCAATCAATGCCTCATTCCTTCGGGCTTTTTGTTTCCTTCCTTCAGTTCCCATTAGCTTTTTATGCTGGTGCCTCTTCTGCCCTGTAAGACTCTTGGTTCTGTCCATGAGGAGCCAGTGAGCACGTGTGCTGAGTGATCCACGCTCTCCTGAGACCTAACCTTAACTAATGGTATAGTTAGTTCTAAGGGAGTGAAGGCCAACGGTCCTGGCTGCATAGGTTCTTGGTTCTAATGATCTCCTGCAGAGAGGTCCAGAGACTCAAGATCTGCACAGTCTCTTAGAATATGCTAGGGAATAACGGGGAAGAAAACACAGGGAGGAAAAGAAGTGGGTATGTATTAAGTGCCTGTTACATACTGGAGGCCTGCTACATGCTAAGCACCTGCTGCATACTGAGGGCCTGCTACATGATGGACACCAACTATGTACTGATCATTGGGGTGGTGTTTTTGTTGTTGTTGTTGTTTTGAGACAAGGTCTCTCTACATAGCTGTGGCTGTCTTGGAATGTACTCTGTAGACCAGGCTGTTCTTGAAGTCACAGAGATCCACCTGCTTGCCTCCTGCCTCCTGCCTCTTGCCTCCTCTGCCTCCTCTGCCTCCTCTGCCTCCTCTGCCTCCTCTGCCTCCTCTGCCTCTCTGCCTCTCTGCCTCTCTGCCTCTCTGCCTCTGCCTCTGCCTCTGCCTCGGAGTGCTGGGCTTACAGGCCAGTGCTACCACCTCTGAGTTTTGTGCTGAGCATTTTATTCCCATTAGCACGTTTAGATTTCACCAAGTCATGAAAAGAGCAGCCCTGTGGTGTTTGACAGAAATACCAAAGCAAGGAAAGGCCACTCTGCGTCCCCAGGAGCAGAGCTGGCAGACGCCATCACTGAGGGAGCATTAGAGCTGGTCTATTTAAAATCCCAGGGTCAAGCAGAGGTAGGCTGACCAGAGCAATGTAGACATGAGAAGGCAGAGGGTGCACTGTTCTTAGAAGCTGCCATGGGCACAGGGTGACTGCGGTATCATTTTCTTGAATAAGGGGTGCGGTGAGATACCCATTTCACAGATTCATTATGAGGTTTTTGGGTTCTGAAAACCCCTGTGGAAGACTGGTGTACTCTATTAACTGCCCTCACTGTGACCTCAGGTAGCTTAACCCTGCCTGCTGTCAGTTGGCCCATACAACAGGGTAAACTCTAAATTACTAAAGGTCTGGTCTATTAGGCAATTACCATCTTATTATCACGGGACAAAAGGAGAATTTTAAAAGTTAAAAATCTTTATTCCTTGAGGTGTTATCCTCTAAAAGAAAATGTGAATATAGTTGATTTTAAAATAAAACTATCCTAGCTGCAGGTGGAGTTCGGCTTAACATTCACAAAGCCCTGGGCTCTAGGTTCAAAATGGCCATGGGTTAAGGGCTTCTTTCTCAACTCTCATACATTGTATTTACATCAGTCCACCTGATTTCACAACTTCCTAATACTTGCTCAACTTGATGTATGGCTCAAATTACATACTGCATATCTGCTTACTTAAATATTTTTTTCAATACTCATACTCATTCAGAAGAATTTGGTTGAGGGCCTCAGACAGGCACTCCTTCTCCACAGACACTACCTGATCAAAGGGCTCTGCTTAGCAGTCGAACATGACCGGGTTCTGTGTGGAGGGAGGCCAGACAAGGAAAGACCAGACATGGCTCCCCTGTGAGGATACTCTGCAGTGGGAGAGGGACCACCAAAGACTGAGTGCTGTAGGATGCTGGCAGGAAGATGACATTGAACGGAAAAACAGATAGAAAAGAGATCTTAGGTGTGTTTGATTGGGTAATGGTGATGGGCAGGGAGGGGGGGAGGGGAGTAGAGTCTGGAGGAAAGTAGGCAAGCTTAGTTAGAGCAATGGTTTATGGGAAGACTAGAGGATAGGCAGGAAGGTGCTGGGCCCAGAAGGAAGACCCCCTAGGCTCTGGAGGGCCGAGTGACCTGAGCAGTCTGAGGATGACTCTTCTGTAGCTGATGGAAGCAAGAAGATTGCCCAGGAGCAAAGCAGGATTCAGTGGGGGTGCTAGGAAGTTGAATGTGGATGTACAGCATACCCAGGGGGAGAGCAGATCTCTTCATCTAACTAACAGGATCAAGGAGTCCAAACCACCAAGCTGTGAGAGAGCGAGCGTGAGCTGGCTAGAGAGCGAGGAGGAGTTGAGCTGAAACAATGGGGGTAGAAGAGGACAGAGAAGGAAACATTCTAGAACATACCATGGAGGGCTCGATAGTAGTTTATTCTAACATGAACTTCAAATTTTTTAACTGCCTAGCAAAATGATACCCACAGACTCTGACCTTTGTCCTTTGACCTTGGAAGAAATCACTGTAGTGTTTGAGCAAGGAGACCAGCACAGTGTCGTCATCGTACTTGAATAAGAAGTAGGGCAGGGCCGTGACGCCTTCCGCTCGACACAGATCATCATAGGCATGCTCCAGGGCCTGGATCTGAAAACAGGGAAGGGGAAGGCGCCCTCTGGGAAACGCAGCTCCAAGCTAAAGACCAGACCTGATCAAAGGAACCACCAAGGGGCAGCTTGCAACACGTGTCTCCTCAAGTGCCCACTGACAGTACCTCTTAACATTTCTATAACATTTTCCCTGTGCTATGCCTTCACACGAAGGGGTACTTTATGGGATGAAATAATAGCTGTCTAAGCTGTCAATCACAGAGGTTTACGGATGTAACCAAGCATTCTTCTGTAATAACACAGCATGGTCCATCCAGGGAGGATATTCATCATCATCTTTTACAGTTTATTATGACCCAATTCACATGCTCTACAATTTACCCACTTAGGGGGCAGAATCTATGATGTCTTGAAATTTTTTCATTATTTATTTTTGTTTTATGTGTATGAGTGTTTTGCCTTTACGTGTGTTTACCAGGTGCCTGTAATGCCCACGGAGGCCTGAAGAGAGCATTAGATCCCCTGAAACTGGAATTAGAGATGGGGTAGGTCCTTAGCAAGAAACAGTGCTTTAAACCACTGAGCCATCTTTCCAGCCCAAAAACTATCTTTTTTTTTCTTTTGATAGTATGTTTACAAGGTTGTGTACTCCTGAGATGATTTGAAAACTTTAATCCTCCTTAAACATGAATATTCAATCTCCAGATAGAATGTATTACCTCGTGTTAGGTTTCATCTTAGAAAATCCTTTGCAAAAAAATAAGTTTTAAATCTTTTGTTTAAAAAAAAAAGGTTTATTTATTTTTCTTTTATGTATGTGAGTATGTTTGTACATGTGTATCTGTGTATTATATGTATAGAGTGTACCAACTGGCCAGAAGAGGGCACTGGATCTCCTGGAGCTTGAGTTACCTATGGCTAGTTGCCTCTGTGTGGATGCTGGGATAGGAAGCTGGGCCCTGGCCAGGGCAGTAAGCACTCTTACCTGTTGAGTCCTTCCCCACCCCCATCTGCCTTTACCTGCTGAGTCCTTTGCCCACCCCCATCTGCCTTTACCTGCTGAGTCCTTTGCCCACCCCCATCTGCCTTTAACTGCTGAGTCCTTCCCCACCCCCATCTGCCTTTAACTGCTGAGTCCTTCCCCACCACATCTGCCTTTAACTGCTGAGTCCTTCCCCACCACATCTGCCTTTAAATCTCTGCAGGCATCAGTACTACGTCTTACTGACTGACAGACCTCTGGAACTCATATCATCTTGACCCTCAGTCAGGGTTTTAAAAACAATCAGAATTCTCCAGCGAGGTCTGCGTTCTGCCAGCCTGATTCTAATTTTTCTTGGGACTAATCTCTGCTGGCTTCCTTGAAGGAAGGCCTGCATGTCTGTTCCAGAGAAGAGGTCCTGCCATTGGTCTGAGGGGAGGGAGGGCCTGTGATGGCTCCACAGACTCTCTGTACAGGCTGTGGCCTTGTCTTCCCCAGACTGAAAATGAAAAACAAACTTTGGTAAATTCTCAGTCTTACAAATGCTCTTGTAATTCCTCCCTGTGGGCTTAGCATTTCCCCAAATTCCATGGGCCACCTGGAGGATAGTGGCTCCTCCTCTTCACAAGGACCTTATCAGCANGGCCTGTGATGGCTCCACAGACTCTCTGTACAGGCTGTGGCCTTGTCTTCCCCAGACTGAAAATGAAAAACAAACTTTGGTAAATTCTCAGTCTTACAAATGCTCTTGTAATTCCTCCCTGTGGGCTTAGCATTTCCCCAAATTCCATGGGCCACCTGGAGGATAGTGGCTCCTCCTCTTCACAAGGACCTTATCAGCATTTGGTAAACACAGTTCCAGAGCCATCTGGACTGCTTGCTCGCTCCCCAGGTGTCTTTTCTCCATCCAGACCGCCCTGGCTCATCTGATGAGCCGCACACCTGCTCTCACAGCCAGACCCTGCTTTATCTGCATTTGTTTGACTTGCCATACCTGTTTTGGTGAAAGCCTTTGATCCAAGCTCACAGGTCCCCGGATTAGCGGGATGCTCTCAGGAAGACAGAGGGCGGGGCAGCAAAACCAGTAGTAGAAGTGGTACTTCTTTAGGTCCTAGGGTAAAAAACAACAACAACAAAAAAAGAGAGAGCGAAATAGTATATAACATTGATCCCATGAATTAAAGCAACACACATCTGCTAATGTAATATATTACACCAGGAGCAGTGGTGCATGCCTGTAATCCCAACACCCTAGAGGAGGGAGGACATCCTTAGTTACAGAGCAAGTTAGAGGTCAGCCTGGGTTACATAAAATCCAGCTTCAAAACCACCACAAGAAAAGCAGATGCATTAAAAAGCTGATAATGTCCCAATTGTCTCCATCAGACACTGAGAGCGAGTTCACAATTTCTGCCTGGACCTCAGTCTTCCTGTCTGTATCATCTCACAATAACAGACTTTTTCACTCAGAGGAAGAAGCAGAACTCTGCACTCCTGCATGCTTCAGGAGAAAGCTACCCTTCTTCCTAAATGATGAGGAAGTATCTCCTCCCAGTTTACAGAAGGAACCACCCAGCAGGCTTCCCATGAAGATCCCACCAAAAAACACAGCTGCGCTCTTCAGTCCTGAGAAACGCTGCTATCCAGTCTCCTCTACCCACCAGAGGGAACCCTTCCACCAAAGGCTTGGCATTCAACATTGCTCAGACTGCAATTTTTTCAGATTTCAGACTATTTGCATATATACCCAGAAATAACTTGTGAATGGGACCTAAGCTTAAACAGGAAATTCATTTGTGTGATATATATACCCTATCTCCATGACCTGCATGAAATTTTATACAGTATTTTTTAGTGCAGAAGCATTTTAAGTGTAGAATTTTCTCTTCTGCTACATGTCAATATTCACTCCTAATCTGGGAACATTTCTGGCTTTCAGATAAGGATATTTCCCTGTTTGGTGCTGTTTTCCAAAATGTCTTCCTGGTCAAGTATAAATCAGCAACTACTAAATGCCTACTGTGTACATGACAAATCAGGACACTCAACAATACAATGACTAAGCCTCAGTCCTAGCTATCAGCCGCTGGCTGGAATAGTGAGTCTGTAACTGTGACTGTCAGTCTGAGTTAAAGGAGGCTCCAAGTACTGAGGTACTATGGCATCATGCAGGGAACAGCTGGCCTCTCCTGCACACAGGGAAAGAGTTTCTGAGCTGTTCTCAACTGACCTCCCACTCAGTTCAAGGGCTCTGGCTCAATTCCCATGGCATTAGGACCTGACTCACTCATAGGACCTGACCTCTGTGGGTCCCGGACAGCCTCTTCACTGTCTATGATGAGGGCTCTTTAGCTAAGGAATCACTTGTATTGAGTCTTGCTAAGTATGAGAACTGCAGAGCTGTCATGTAAAATTAATTTAGATTTTGTTTTTGCTTTTGCATATGAATGAGTGTGCTATATATGCATATATGTGTATATGTTCTCATGCCTGTTGGCACATGTGTGTGTACAAGGGTGCAACATATGCACATGTGTGGAGGCTTGAGGTTGGCATCAAGTGTCTTCCTTTTTTTTAATCTTAAATACTATAGCAGGGTAGCAGGCAGGGTCTCTAGCTGGGAAGGCAACCTGACTAGCTAGTTTCTTTGCCCTCCACACCCTGGGATTGTAGGTGGCTTTTATGTGGTCCTGGGGATGTGAACTCGGGTCCTCATGCTTGCACTGAGAATTTACCCACTAAGCCATCCCCCAGCTCCCAGAGGCTTCTTTTATCAAAACATAATTCAAAATACATAAATGTGTCACATTTACACATATGATTTTGTGTGTGTGTGGGTTGTTTGACATGGCTGAACCTCTGACAATTCTTGAACATTTTTATTATTCTAAGAAGAAACCCTCTCTCTAAGAGCAGAATGGCCCATTTCCCCAATCCTCCATGACCTTTGGACACACCAAGCCATTCTCTGTGGATGTGCCTGTTCCAGAGTTTTCACAGAAAGGGAATCACTGGCTGGCTTTTAAAATATACATATGCATGGGATGCAGTTCTAGATGACAGCCTAATAATTACAGCCTCCACAGTGCCCAACTTGGCCCCAAACTGATGAACTAAAGAAAGAGAATCCCTTTTTACAATGGCAAAGCAAACCGTCAATTGACATTAATGATGGGCCTGGCCCTGTGAGGCCTGAGAACCACAGAAAGGAAAGCTGAAGGCCTGCGAGCCTGCTTTCCCCTGTGTGTAAGTGACTTGTCACAGCTGATCTTCAGCAAAAGGTTAAGCAATTCAAGATGGAGAGTGCACACAACCCGGCAGCTTATCGGCATCTTCAGGGGCAGAGAGAGGCTTTGAGCTCCTAGAGTTGTGCTTTTTCTTTTTTCCATGACACAAAGGATCTTGAACAAATTAAACATAAATTAGCCTTTTGTGTCTGAAGTTTTTAAAGGACCTTTTATTTTGTTATACAGCCTGGCTAAGGACACTTTGCAAAAAGGGACAGCAAGGCAGATAACCATTGACTCCAAGAAACGGCTTAAATGTGTAATGAGAACTGATGTTATTTTCTCATTAAGTCGAAATTATCAATTAGGATTCTTTGTATGAAAAATGGATTAATGTTTAATTAACAAGAACTCTTAGTATAAAAAGTAACAAACTCTGACACCTTTAGCAATATTTAAGAAGTCTATCCTACCAAGGAACTCATAAGCAGACAAATGATTGATATCCAAGCTGCACCTGGTAACCTGACAGAGCCCCGGAGTATCCTTCTCTCCCACCCTAACTCACTGGAAAATGTGCCCCCATAGATAATGACCGTCAGGTTCCCTGAGGCTTATACCCTGCCAGCCTCACCTATGCTTGGAAGAGACACAGAGGACATTTGGAGAAACAAACACAGTTAAAAGTAACCAATGTGGTGCCTTTCTCCTAATGTGTATGCTTAAAGTCTATATGAAAACATTTTCTTAACATACCCAACTTTACTCAGTAAATAAATAGATCAAATGTGTGGAAGGAGATTGATCTCCAGGGCCTATGAGGCTGTGGCAAAGTGACATACTTACCACACAGGGAGGGACCTTACTATGCCTAGAGGCATACACGCAGCCAATAGGAACAAGCGTCAATCTGGCCACTGCAGATCATGGAAGTGACGTTCTCACTAGGGGATGGGAATCTCATCCTGAATGTTAGCCAAAGTCTATAGACTATCCGCTTGACAGACACAGCAGTGTTTTACAGACATCCTCAAACACAGATACACAGATGCCTTTCTCAGCTCCGGGGTTGTGTGTGAGCACACAGGGAAGGCGGGCTTTGGTTTTTAACTAGTTGGCAGGTGTGACTTCACCCCCACTTCGAGGCTGCACTTAACTTTTGTATACATCAAGTCTCATGTACTGAAAAGTTTTCTTTCTCTCTTGATTAACCATTGTGTGTACGCCACAGACGGGTGGTATAATGGCCTCTACCCAGAAGCTCCTTTCCTCTCTGCAGTGTGGAGTTCTGCTTCTGAGAGTTCACATCTGGAGTGTTTTCAAGGGCATATATGTTAAAATCTTGGTCCCCAGGCTGTAGCTGAGAGCCAGTTGACCTTTAGGAGGTGGGGATGTGGTTTAGGAGAATGGAGGTTAATAGGATGAAATTAACCCACTGAGGTCATGTCTTTAAAGGGGATGCTGGGCACCCAGCCTCTTTCTGGCTCTCTTTGCTAAGTGAACAGCTCCTGGTCCATGCTCCCATCGTGATAGTCTCTACAACCACAGGACCAAATACAATAAAGCCAAGTGGCCATAGATCAATGCCTCTGAAACCACAGCCACCTTCTTGTTGTCATAGTGATAGCAAGGAGAGTGACACACTGGGCCTTGAAAGCAAGCTGGGTACTTGCTTGTTTTTCCTTTGCTCATTTTTTTGAGACAGAATGTCACTATGTAGCTAGCCTGAAATTCACTACATATACAAGGCTGGCATCATGAATGCTGGGGTTATATCTGGCGGCAGGATCTTACATTATCTGGCAACAATGAAGCTTCTCTTCCCTGAGTCTGCTTTGTCCTATGCTGAATGGCGGGAGTTGCTGGGTCACCATATTTGAGAAATTATACGATGGCTGTAGGGCGACCAAGAGGCACAGACTGGTCCTGCACTGCTCATAGGTGTCGGCATAATCTGCACTCATCAGAAAGCTGTTCCTTAGCCCCCATTCCCAGGGATGAGCTTAGAGGCAGGAGAGCCTCCTGCGGGCCCGTGGGGCTGAGCCAGGTTGCTCAGTTTCTACTCGTTTACTTACCGCAAAGGTCAGGAGCAGAAACTTGTTGAGGAGCATGGGGTTTTCGAGAGCTGCACCTGACTTTATGGCTTCCCAGATCTGCCAGAAGAAAGAAAGGTGTTAGGTCGGGCTGCTGATTTCTCTGTCCAGCCGCTGAGCTTCTCAGCACAGCTTCTTCCCCTCAAGCCTGCCACTGCTCTCAGACGCTGAAGTGGTTCATTACCTCTCCCTGCTACTTCACACTGCCTCTCCACCAGCCTTGCTCCATCATTATCAGTCGGTGAGAGTACCTGGCACCTTCCCTCAGGGGCCCTCAGCACAGGGAGGCAAGTAGACACTCACACCTTTGAGATGCCCATATGAAAGGATTTACTATTGTCTGCTCAGTGCCAAGCATGTCACGGCTACAGAAATAAAAGTACAGGTTCAGCTCCATGCAGGACTCCTGTCACAGAAGCAGAGTTCCCAAGAGGACACCTGACCTGTTAAGAATTGGGAGCTAGAGGGGAGGAAGAGGGCTCTGAAATGAATAATTTGAACTATATATACAGTGTGGCTTTCTTGCCTCCTTCCTCCCCTGCTCTTTTGCCCTGCTAGTCTGGAATGCTCTAAACAGGCTGGCCTCAAACTTAACAGATTCTCTGTGTGGGCCTGAGTGCTGGGACCAAAGGAGTGCATCACCGCACTCATCCATCCCTATGGCATCATACCCATGACTACAGTATCACATCAACACCTACAGCACCACATCCATCCCCACAGCACCACACCCATCCCTACAGCAAGGGTTTCTTAAAGCTCTGTTTGGAGAACCTCTCACCTTGAGAGATAAAGCAATGAGCATGGCCTCTATGGACATGAGGCTAGCCCTATGTCTGTAGGTAAAACCTGGGCTGTCACCAGCTGGTCATAAGATTCTCATAGCTCAGTTGCTAAACTGCATGTTGCTATGAAAGCCACAGCAAATGCTGGCAACAAGAACATGTCCCAAAAGCAGGTGTGAGAGGAAAATAAGCAGACATCACCGCTCTGGAGGCACGGGGCCAGGAAAGAGTGAACCCCACTTTTGATGAGCTAGCTGGGGAAGGGTGGACCCCAGGAGAAGTCTGAGCCTGGTCAAGGTCAGGCTTTGTTCTTTCATGCAGTGAGATCTAACTCACTGTGAGTGGGGTGACCACTGGGACCCATGTTTCTCTGCCATGTTGGTGTGGTTACTGTTAGTGGGGCTTGCAAAAGGTCCTTTACTAAAGTGACTTATAGAATACAAATACAATGGGTGGATTTTCTCCTTGTTAAAAAGAAAAAACAAAAATAAGAACCTCAAGCTCACCAGTGACTCTGTGTATCTCTTATAGGCTATCTCTGTGACAACACCCCTGTGCCTGAGTAGATAGAGCGAACTTGCCTGGACCCCGGAAATACAACGAAGCCAATGTGGCTGTGTAGCTAACCTCATTTGCTGACTGCTCCAGAAGGAGCTTCTTGTCTGCAGTCTTAAAAGCCTCAAGTGTGTTGGTGTTGTGCAGGGTTCCCATGGCCGGGCAGCAGCGGGCAGGCGTGGAGGCGCTCCTAGATGAGAGAGAAACACAATTACCCAGCACGGCTACAATAGCACAGGGTTACAATAAACCTGATAGCACTAACTGGGCGAAAGGAGACCACTGATTCACCAGTCCTTGCTCAAGCACAAGCAAGCAGGCGCTGCCTGGAGACCCTATGCCCTGAGCTCTCAGCTTCCCAATCTTCTCAAAGAAAGCTCATCTTTATTCTTTCCCATAATGAACTTGGGGAGGAACTGCCTGAACCAGGAACTGCAAAGGTCCGAGTTCTAGCTAGTAGCTCCCTCTTAAAGCTTATGAAAATCGCCTAGCATGATGGTTAGTTAGTTCATGCCAACTTGAAACAAGCTAGTCATCCAGGGGGAAAAAATCTCATTTGAAGATTTGCCTCCATCAGATTGGCCTGTAGGAATGTCTATGTGGCATTTTCTCTTTGCTGATTGATGTGGGAGGGCCTAGCCCATAGGCAGTACCACCCTTGGGCTGGTGGTCCAAGAAAGCAAGCTGAGTGAACCACGGAGAACAAGCTAGTAAGCAGCATCCTTCCATGGCCTCTGCTTCTGTTCCTGCCTCCAGGTCTCTGCCCTGTCTTCCCTTCACGATGGGACTACAACTGTAAGATTGTACAAACCCTTTCTTTCCTATGTTGCCTTCAGCCATGCTGTCTGTCACAGTAATAGAAAGCACACTAGGACATCTGGGGGTCACACAATCACAGACAGAGCAGAGTATACAGTTCCCAGCCCCTGTGCTGGCTCCAGTCCACAAATTCTGGGTAGCAGCTCCTGTGTTCCTGCTAAAGCCTAGCATCTCAGCACATTTTCAAGAATGGCGACAAATACTCTGGAAGACAAACCGCTTTCCAGGAGCCAGAAATATGTCTTTCCCTGCTTGTCCCACCAGACACACACTGCACAGCTCTGCACATGGCTGCCATATCATGTTGGCCATGGATAAAATGCAGGATGCCCAGACTACTGTCAATCCAGGGCACTAGCTACATGGTTTATACCCACTCCCAAAGCCTCCCAGCCCCAGGAACTGGAGGGATAAAAGTTGAAGTAGATGAATTGACTCAGGAGTAGACAGGGACACATCTGCTATTTCTAAGTGGTTGGCCTGAATTTTGGATAGTATTGATCTTAAAGAAAATATTCCTGTTGCTGGAGATGGCCCAGTTGTTAGGAACACTGGCTGCTCTTCAGAGGACCAGAATTTAGTTCCTAGCACCACTTACAACTATCTGTAACTCCAGGTGCAGGGAATCTGTTTCCTCTTTTGAGCTCCAGGATATAAATCTTTTGAGTTCCACATATATACATTCAGTCAGATAACACACATTCACATAAAATAATTAAATCTAAACATTTTTAAAAGGAAATATTTCTGCCATTAGTGCTTTTTGTTGTTGCTATGTGAAACTTGCAGAGAGAAGGGCCCATTACTCATGACTCTGAGGAGAGCACATGTGTCAGAGACTCAGCGTCCTTTCATATCTTTCCATGTGAGGGCACGAAGGAGCTGCAGGGGGCCGGGTGGACAGAGATCTCAATCTAGGACAGAGGAGGGGCCCATGAGTAATGATGGTTCTGCTAAATGCCAGCTGTAAGCCTTAAATGTCAAGTCCTGATGGCTGTGAGGGAGCATCAGTGGCCAGAGTCCTCCCTGGAGAGCCACCAGTCAGCACATCAAAGGCTGCCTGTCATCACACTTTTCTACTAAAAGAGCATTCCTCATCTAGGCCAGAGGAAGGCATTGAAGACCGTCTTGAGGAGAGAGAAATCATACAGGGCTAATTTGGACCTGGAGAGGAGAGGGAGGCAGAGCCTTCACTCACCAGGCTCCCACATTAGACAGCTCTATGGAGTTAATGCAGAGGCAGAGGGAAGGAGGCTGGGACAAGGCACAGTGCAACAAGGGACTTTGTCCAACCTGTCCCAATATCTCAGGTGTGCACAAGCTGCCACAGAGCCCTGCTCTGAGGGACTGAAGCTATTTCCAAGAACACAGACACTGCTAGGATGGCTTCTGGCAACAGCAGGCGGAGACAAGCTACTGACCACCTGACTAGGCTCCCACTGGGAATTTCTGGGATTTAGTTTGCTTTAGAAACTAAGTATAATGGGGAGAGAAAGCTGTGAAGAGGAGGGCTGCAGAGATGACTCAGCAGAGAAGAGCACTGGCTGTTCTTGCAGAGAGCCCAATTTTGAGTTCCAGTATCCACACTGTGGCTCACAAACATCTGTCACTCCAGTTTCAGGGGCTCTGATGCCTCTTCTGGCCTCCTTGGGCACTGTATGCATGTGGTATGTATACAGACAAGCTAACACACACACACACACACACACACACACACACACACACACTATAGATATAAACACTAACATTGTTCTACATTTATGTTGTACTTTTAAAATCTGCAACTTGAGGGGGATAAAGAAATAAAGCACATTAGTATTTTGAGACAGTTAATAAAAGGGGTGGGGGTGGGGAGTGAGATGGCCTAGAGGCTAAAGGTACTTGCTGCCAGTACTAACCACCAGGGCTAACATGGTGCAAGCAGAGAACAGCCTCCTACAAGTTGTTCTCGACAAATACGTGTGGTAAATGCATCCCACATGCTCACACACATGCAATATAAGCAAAATGTAACTTGAAATTTTTTTAAAGGGTTAGAATGATGATTAAACAGTTTAAGAACACCAGCTACTCTTGTAGAGGCCCAGGTTTGATTCCCAGCGCCCATGTAGCAGCTAACAGCCATCTGTAACTCTAGTTCCTCTTCTGGCTTTCATGGGCACTGCACACATGTGATGCACAGACATACATGCAGGCAAACACTCATATATTAAAAATAAAGAAATAAAAAGATCAAATCCTTAGAACAAATAGGCACTAAGAGAGACTCATAACATATTCTATAGTGATGATCTGGAGAGCTGCTACCTGAGCACCAGTCAACCTTTACACTACCAGGCACATGGCAGGCTCTTAAGGAGGCTCATCTTTCCCCTAATAAACAACTGTAGCAGACAGTTCTGCTGCTGCACTGCATGGAGCTTGCTTGGCTGCTCAGAGGCCCACCTGAAGAGGATGCTTACTCCTCGCCCAGAGTAAGCAGGGTCCTTTGGACTCTACACAAATCAATACTCACATGTCAAAAGCACTGAACTCCAACGTCAAGCGGGTGGGCAGGCCTGCAGAGTCACCTGTGTGGAAGCATTTTCACATCTCAGGGACAAGCCAGAGTGGCAATATCATGGCAAAAACATCTATGGCTAGTCATGTCCTTTTATTGGAAAGTTGAGCCCAAGGAGCCCTATGTGAGTCTGCTGACCCATGACTTGCAGACAACAGTGGATCTTCAGAGACTGACGGGAAGGGACTTGTGGCCAATATAAAACGGATGCCTTGGAAATGTCTACACACACACCCCACCCAGAAGCTAGCTGAGCAGTGTCTGCTGTAACAACTTGAGTTCCACCCACTCCTCTTTCCCCCCAAAGACAGAAAAGAAAAATTTTAAAGTGACTTGGGACAAAAGACTTGAGAGGCTGTGTCTAGAAAAGACAAGCACGTCCCTTAGAGGAGGCTTGTTTAGTGTTCAGGAGGCTCTGGGCTCTATCCCCAGCACTCCACGAGCAATAACAACCTAATGAGGGCTGCTGATTCCACAGAGGTCAGGCAGGAACATATGGCTGGGGGTGAGAAGGTGGGGACTGCCTACCATTGTAGTAATAGCCCTTGATGTCTTTGGGTGCCTCGTCCAGGCGGTACTCGTTCAACTTCCTCTGGGTCAGTTCGTGCCAGAAGCCAACGTCCAGGGCACTATTAAAGGGGGCGAACTGCAACTTGGTCAGTCCAGGGTCTCCCATGGCCACTGTTCTTACCGGCCTACCAAAACAAACAGAAAAATAGAGCTTAATCGAAGTAAACCATTGGGGCTAGAGAAATGGCTCAGTGGCTAAGAGCACTCATCACTCTTACAGAGGACTGGGTTTGGTTCCCGGAACCCACACAGTGCCTTACACCTACCTGAAGCTCCAGTACCAGGAGATTCAGTGCTCTTGTCTGGCCTCTTTGGGCTCCTGCATGAATGCAGGACACATAAACTCACAGATGTGCACACAAACATACTAAATAAATGGACAGACAGACAGACAGACAGACAGACAGACAGATAGGTTTGTTTTTTCTAAACAGCTAACCAAAGGCATAAGGTCTCTTCAGACACGGCCAATCTTTACGGCTGCAGTCACACTGCTGACTGTTGGCATGCCCAATCCCAAAGTTTAAGGTTCAATCACAGACCTCTAGTGCCATTCTGACTCCTGACAATGGAGTGCTGCACCTTTTAATTGTCATCATCATCATTACTATTATTGTTACTGTTATTTTCTTGAGACAGGGCCTCTATATATAGCCCTGTCTGTCCTGGAACTCACTATGTAGACCAAGATGGCCTTGAACTCAGAGATCCATCTGCCTCTGCCTCCGAAGTGCTGGGAATAAAGGTGGGCACCACCATGCTCATCTCTGCACCCTTAAAGAGCAGCTCCCTGGCCCCCTCCCAGGGCCCCAGCACCAACTACTCTGTCACTGTGAGGCTGACACCAGAGAGCCCTTAGAGAGGGGGACTCATGTGTGATTTACACTTCAATGTTTGGCTTACTTCACCTAAGATACAACTTTTAAAACATCCTGCAGAATTTGTCAAGTTTAGTCTCTTTGTAGGAGTAATTTTATAAACAACCTTTCTGGCATTAACTTCTTTTTTGTTATATTGGTGCTGGATGTGTACCTAGGCTCTCTCTTGTTCAAGACAAGCACTAGAGTCCCGCACTACACCCTCAGCTCCACCCCTTTCTCATCAGAGTCAGCTAGGGACTGACTCCTTGAAGACTGTCACAATCCTATGAATCAACAGTCTATCAGTCAGAACATGCCCATCTGATCCTATGAATCAATAGTCTATCAGTCAGAACATGCCCATCTCATCCTGGTATGCTGAAGCATTCTGCCATCCCAGCATTTGGAAGATGGAGGCAGGGGGATCAGGAGTTCAAGATCATCTTTGGCTACCTAGTGAATTCAAGGCCAATCTGGATAATGTAAGTCCATGTTAGAAGGGAAGGAGGGAAGCAAAAGAAAAGAAAGTCAAGAAGGGAGAGTTGGAGGAAGAGGACAGCTATCTGGAAGGTTAAGTGGAAATCTGCCTGTTTGAGGTCGGTGCTGAGCACTCCAGCTGAGAGGAGTAACATCCACCGTGCATGAGCCTGAACGCCTTTACCATCCCACATTAGATCTCAGTTCTCCCTCCCTATAGGATCTGTGTTAGTGTGGGGATTGTTGCCATCTCTTACGTATATGGAATTTTTGTATTCTGCATTATGTTTCATGATGTTCTTATTTCTCCACTCAAGTCATCAAGTGAATGTGGTCCTGTAAGTCATACCAGAACTGTGACACACACATGTGTACATCTGTGAACTACAAGCAACCCTGTCTATGCACCAGAATGGTGACACACACAAGTGCATACCTGTGAACAATGTATGTGCACCAGCAGGCTGTGAACCACCCATTCATACCATGCTTGTGAACCACAAATGTGCATCATAGCAATGTACGACCCATGTGCACCACACATGTGTACCTCACTGTCAGGTGCTCACATCCAGATGAGGAACACCTCATGGCAGGAAAGCAGTGTGGAGTTGGCCTCACCACTGTGCTCTCAGGAATTTTCCAGAGGCCTGTATGCATTGCTTCTAGTTACCATCACACATTTAAAATCCTAATGCTGTCTGTGCCAAAGGAAAAATGAAAAATCAACTTAGCAACAATGTTGTTTGCCAAAGAGCTGCTTGTGCCTGTGCCTGGCCGTGTGTCTATTTAAAGAACCAATTGGGTTCAGATTCATCTACTTCACTTACTGCACGTGTGACCACCGATATGGGTTGACTTGTCCAATATGGCCCAGAATTATTTGGGTTGACTTGGTTATTAGCCGCTTACTTCATACTAGGCAGTGCATTTTCACTGATCCTGGCTTCTGGCTGAAAGCATATTCCTTTTCTAGTCTTTACTCTTAGCTATCCAGGCATACATTCACATTGGTTTTTACACCCCAGAGCAGATGACCCCACTTTTAGACAGCCTCTGCATTTTCTAGAAATAGAAAGAAATGCTATGCATTCTTAGAAATTGACTTTAATGTCTGGAATAGAAGCTAATCTAAAAGCTAGAAAATTAATTTTATGGCAAGAGCTAAATCTGAAATGTTTTATTTAAAATCTGTTATGAATTAACTATCTTTTAAAGGTTAGTTTATTTTTTATTTTTTTATGTTTTGCAGACAGGGTCTCACCATGTATCCTTGGCCTGGGATTCACTATGTAGACCAGGATGGCTTCATTCACACTCTTAGAGATCCACCTGCCTCTGCCTCCCAAGTGCTGGGATTAAAGTCCTGTGCCACCACACTGTTGAAGTTGATTATTTTATATGGACACTGGACATTTAAATAGGCAAACCTTCCCCCCATGTAAAATGCCTGCAATCCCATCACTGGGGGTGCTGAGGTGGGTATACTATGCGCTACATGGGGAGTTCCTGGATGCAGAAGCCCCTGATACCCCACTGCTTTCAGAGAAGCTTCTGGTTCTCTGAAAAAAGATGAACCACTCTCCTTAGGGGATGTAGCCTTGGCAGGTTGCTTATGCCTCAGTGGGTGGCCACACCCCCACGTGCATATGGTGGCACTAACTGGAATCAGGTAGTTACAAGAATGAAATGAGGACATAAAGCTAGAGGGGAGATGAGGTGGGGGCTCAAGGGGAAGCTAGAGGTGTAGTGGTGGCTAGATAGACCAGCAGGCATTGCACAAATATGTGAAACAACCCAAAATAAAAAACACTATTAAGAAAAAGTAGAAGAACTGCTTCTGACTGAGGGTTAATCGTGCACCCAGTGGCGCTTAAACTAGGCCAGCAAATGTCACAGTGGGTGTTACAAATTATTTTCTTAATGACCAAGCAAAACGTACATATTTCAGCTAGCTCGCAGTCGATTAACCACACATTTTCAACAACTTGCTTTTCGTTGCTGTTGGTATTTATAGCTTTCTTCAGTATCAGCAAACTGAGCTTCTCATTTCCTATAGTGATTCATTTAGCTCTGTTCCAAATCTAGATTAGAACTCAAACTGAACTCGGTATTGAAACTTTTTGCTTTTTATATAAAGTTTAGAAAATGTCTACAAAACATGCTTTCTGGGAGAATTTTAAATATAAACAGCTAACACAATACTTTCAATTTACCAGGATTGAAAATAGTGTCTACTTTAAAGCCTTTATAAATCCCTTTAATGAGTGGTCTTTAATATTCTACATAGCAAGGATTCTTAAACTTTTTCTGCTTGCAATCACTGTGCATTTTAGAGAATTTTACACAATTGGACACACGGGTAAAATGGATAATACCATTAGAATGGACTTCATACTCAAACAAACAAACCTTTGTTTCTGTGGGTTGCTTTACTGGGTATACGGTTGCAAAGATGAGGAGAATACTAATACAGAATACTGGTGCCCAACACGGGGCCTCTGCTGTGACAATCCTGATTGTGTGGATTCTAGGCCTTTGGAACAGAGCTGGGGGATACATGAGGAAAGATTTGGAACTCTGGGCTGGCCTAAGATGGCTGTAAGCTGAGCATAGTGGATGTTTTGGTGGGAGTTTGGAAGACCAGAAGTAGATGCCAAGCTCATGCCATTTCAGGAGGCAAGAGCTCTAATTGGGAACTGTACCACAGGTCCTTCACAGTGCACTCTGGCAAAGAAGCTGGCTTCATTCTGTCCATGTCCTGGGAACTGGAGTGAAGCTGGATTCAAAAGCAATGGATTAGTGGCATGTCAGCCACTCAGGCCACACTGTGGTCCCTACTCACTGCTCTTATCCATATCTATAGCAGGACAGGGAGAGAAAAGGATTTTTTAAAGATGTGCTATGTAGTAGAGAGAGGTTAAATTTGCCCACCAAGAGGGTACAGAGAATCAGTTGTAAGTATTACAAATACTAGAACCAGTAAGGAGAAACCCTGTGCTCTGAACTAGGGAACAGTAAAGACCCTGAGGATGCATGCACTCCTGAGGGCTCCAACCTGGGAAAATACAAACTCCCTGGAGAGGTGAAAGAGTTCCCTGCTCTCAGCAGGGACCTAGGAAGTGTTTCCTGAGGACAGAACACTGAGGGGCAGCTGCAACTGTAGTCTTGGAGGCCAGAGTACAGCCTGAGCTCGCTGAAGAACTTGAAGGCTGGTTTTACAAGCATGAAAGATGTAATTAATTAAGGGACTCATGGAACTTGTACCAAAGTTCTAGGTCACCGCAGCCAGGCAAGGTGTGGCAGTGAAGGTGAGCCCTAACTTCAATGGAGTCACCAGGGTGTTGGAAATGCCAGAATGGAGATGCTCACTGTGAGAATGCAAATGAGGGATGAGAGCCAATCCACAAATGAGGGCTACCTAAGTCTTCTGGAGTCCAGAGGATTCCATTGAGAGCTCCAGACACCAGATATGGAGCTGCAGTTCAGCCTGCTGGGCTTCAGCCTTGTTTCAGGCTGATCTTTTCCACTGTGCTGCTATTCCTCCCTTTTCCAGATGTTGACTCTGTGCCATCGGCATTGGGAATATGTAACCTTTCTTTTAAAATTTTATAGATCCCCACTGCCTTGAGACTCAGAAGAGATTTTGAATTTTGAACTTTTAAACCGGGTTAGGGCTGATGATGACTATGGGGACTCTTTTTTGTTTTTTAATTAATTTATTATTTATTATTATACATAAGTACTGTAGGTCTCTTCAGATGCACCAGAAGATGGTGTCAGATCCTATTATGAGTGGTTGTAAGCCACCATGTGGTTGCTGGGATTTGAACTCAGGACCTTTGGAAGGTCAGTGCTCTTACCCACTGAGCCATCTCGCCAGTCCGGACTATGGGGACTCTAAGTTGGACAGAATATATCTGCAGGCTGATGGCCATGGGCCTATGAGTATGACAGATGCACGGTGATAACTTAAAAGTAGTATGTTTGGGTCTTAGTTTGACAAGAGGTGGATTTGTGATGACTAATATTGACCTAATAATCACCCAGAAGACAAGCCTCTGGGCATGTCTGTGAGGTTTCTCGGCTGGACTTACTGAGCTGAGAAGACCTACTCTACACATGGGTGGCCCCATCCTCTGGGCTGGGAGCCTTTCCATGGAAAGGAAACAGCACCAGCACTCACTGCCTTTCACCCTGACCGTGGACACAACCTAACCAGCCACCCAGTACTCCCGTTGCCAGGATGTCACTACCATGATCAACTACAGCAGAATACACCCTTTCCTCCTTCAGTTTTTCCACCAGGTATTCTGTCACAGGGGAAAGTGCATCATGCAACAGATATGTAATAGGTATAGAAATCAAACATTTACTGATAATAAATCGTGAAGAAATATATTTGAAAATAATTCCTTGGTATACATTAAATTTTACCATTTATTAGATGAGAACAAACTAGAACACTAAGATTTATTTATTTATTTATTTATTTATTTATTTATTTATTTATTTTAGCATAGAGTTTATTCAGGGCAAGGGGAGAGGAATTAAGAGGGTAGTAGAGGTAGAGAAGGGCAGAGAGAGGGAGAGAGTAGAGAAGTAGAGGCCGGCCATGGCCATGGTCACGGCCATGAGAGGCGAAAGGGAAGTGCCCAATAGGACAGCAGGTGGGAAGCAAGACTAAGAGAGAGGGGCAAGAGAGCAAGAGTTACGATTTGTTTTTAATTACGAATGTGTCTCTGGGATGGGGAGGGGGTGATACACAAAAGAGTACAGGTGCCCATGGAGGCCCGAAGAGGGAGTCACAGTTGGTTGTGAGCGACTGTGGAATCTAAGCCAGGTCTTCTGCAAGATCAACATGTGGTCTTAATCCCCGCATCTAGGACACTTTATTTATTTATTTATTTATTTATTTATTTATTTATTATGATGCGCTAGGTTGAATCTGTCAGGCCTTGCTACCTATGGGTTAGGGCCGACTGCACTTAAACAGGATCCTGAAGAAATTAACAATACAGAATGAAAAGTGGGTTTTCTTGGTCTTCCAGGTTAATAAAAACTCAACTTTTGACCTATTAAGAAACATTTTTAATAACTGAGAGACATATTGAAAGCAGGTTTTATTGCACTCGATGCTAGCCCATGTTCACAGAAGATGTAAAATGCAGCATTTGGTATTCTCTGTGCAATTCAGAATGAAGGCTCTGGCTTGGGAAGGTAACGCCGTGCCTTGACTGTGAGATGAGGTATAATTTACAGGAATTATGTGTCATTTTAAGTAACAAGGAGGCATCTGCTTCAGGAATTACTACAGTCAAAGGGCATTTAGACTGTTAGGAAAGGTGCTGTTTCCTGACAACATCTCAGGAAACTGAGGTTGTTCGTACAGGGGTGAGCTCCCATGAGATAAAGGCTCAGTGTTCATGTTTGCTAGTAATTCTCAGGCTCTGTGATCATAATGACTACCTCCAATAATTTTATTCACTATTTAAAGACGATTCAGGGGTTGGGAATATGGCTCAGAGTTCAGATTCTAACACTCATGTAATTGGTTTACAAATACCTATAACTGTAGCTCCAACAGCCCTTTCTGGCCTCTACAGTCACCTGCACTTATGTGGCACAGACTCAGACAGCACAAATACAGATAAATAATAAAACCTTCGAGCAGACACCTTTCCTATCATCCAGATGGGTTTTGCACAGTTTTTCTGCCAAAGTTTTTGAGCCTCCCAGTTTCCCCGCCATTTTGGAGTTTAGAAGCAGAAGTAAGGAGTTCTGACAGGAGGGCTGCAAGAAAGGAAGAGCTTCAAAAGGCTGATTGCAGGGGATGAGAGGGAGAGTCTCCAAGGCAAAGGGACAGAGGACTGACTCCTGTAGGAGTGGGAGGAGTGCAGCCATCCCAGAGTGGAGCCCTGAGCACACAGCCGAAAGGCACAAAGCTGGCTGGTTACAAACACCAGCACACAGAAAGCTATGGGGCAGGCTCACGAATCCTGGATGGAGCTAGCAGCAGGTACACACAAAACACCACACACCTGCAGCAGCAAAGGTCTGCAGGAGGGGAGGGCAGTACAGGGCTGGATGTGGATAGAGCTCAGTCAGCAGGAGACTTCTTCTCTAGCATACATGAGGCCCTGGGCTGCATCAGCACGGCAGAGAAAAGAAAAGAGGCTGGGAATGGATGAGGAGCTGAGTAGGGCAGAGAAAGTGGCGGGGTTGGCTTACAGTTTCAGATGTTCAGTCTATTATTATCATGGAGAGAAGTATGGCAGCCTGCAGGTAGATATGATAAGAGCGGAGAGTTTTGCATGCTGATATGAAGTCAGCCAGGAGGAGACTCTCTTCCTCGGGCAGTCAGGAGGAGGATCTTCTCCACACTGGGTGAAGCTTGAGCACTAAGATACCTCAAAGTCCACCCTCACAGTGACACACTTCCTCCGACAAGGCCACACCTATTCCAACAAGGCGACATCCCCTAATAGTGCCACTTTCCCAACTTACATTGGGCCAAGCATATTCAAACCATCACACCTCCCAATCAAAGATAGGAGAAAAATAAGATACAGAGCTCTTGTATTACAGACATCCCAGGACCTCTGTTTGGCTGAGGGAGCAGAAGCTGGCAGCCTCGGAGGACAGAAAAGATGAGGGTGTCTGTACTCATGGCTCATTCAGTACTTGGAATTTCAGCCAGAACAGCAACAAAGAAAAAGAAAGTGATGTCAATAGAAAGGGAAAAGTCAGATTATCCCTGATTGCAGATGGCAGAAGTCTGTTCTTAGGAAATCCTTACATCTCTGCCAAGACTCTTAGAATTTATAAACAAATCCAGCAAGGGAGCAGGGTAAAAAAATCAATGTTGAAAAATCATTAGCTTTTCTATGTGCCAGTAGTGAACTCACTGAGACAGAAAGAAAACAACCACTGTCACTGCTCACAACAAAATCATCCCAGGAATAAAGCCAACTGAAGAGGCGAAGACTCCAACAGTGAAACCTAGAACATGGACAAAACTGCCATACAGTGAAGAGACTTCTCGTGTCTATGAGTCAGGACAGTTAGTACTGTTTTCAAGTGACCACACTACTGCAGCAAGGCTTACATTGGCTACAGTTCCCAATTTAAAAAAAAAAAAAAAGCAACATTCTTTATGAAGCTAGAGAAAAATCCTAAAGCACACACATGGGTATGGGTGTGCCTGTAATATCAGCATGGGAAAGGAAGGTGCAGGAGGATTGAGAGGCCAAGCCCAGACTTGGCTCAAACAAAATAAACCAAGTTTATGTGGAAACACAAAAGACCCGGTAAAGTCAAAACAATCCTGAGCAAAAGGAGCAATGTTGGGATCACAACAGTATATTCAAAATATACTATAGAAGCTGGGCGAGGTACGTGCCTTTAACTCCAGCACCCAGGAAGTAGAAGCAGGCAGATCTCTGTGAGTAAAGGGCTAGCCTGGGCTACAGAGCTCCAGTCCAGTCACAGTTATACAATGATACCCTTTCTATTATAGTTTATATACACACACTCACAGTATGGTACAGAGTTGTATGTAGTAGCAAAATACATCATGTAGACCAGTGGAATAAAATACAGGAACCTGGAAATGAATGCATGCAGCTGCAGCCAATTGATTCCTGAAAAAGGCACCATGTAACTGAGCCACACTGTTCCTTGGGCATGTACCAAAGGCTCTATGACCTTATATCCTGGAGACATAAGCACGCTACTTATCACAGCACTGTACACATCAGTCAATCTCTGGAATCAGCAGATGAATGGAGAAAGAAAACTGCTACATATACACAATGGAGTGTTGGTGAGCCACAGAGAAAAAGGAAATCAGGGTGTTTGCATAAAAATCGATGGAACTAAGGGTCAGCTTTAAATAGACAGAGACAAATAGCACAGGTTACCTCTTATCTGCAGAAGCTGGAATTGAAAGAAAGAAGACTAAAGAGAGATAAGAGGTGGTAAAAGAGCTTCAATGAATACCGAAGCACAACATTCACTGGTATTGAGATGGTCCAGTACAGTCCATTACAAAGTGCAATATACACTGATTGATAATTATACTTTGAAAAGGGGTCTGGCTGTGGTGGCACATGCCTTTAATCCCACCAAGGGAGACAGAGAAAGGAGGAGACTTGGTTAGCCCTTAGAGAAGAGCAAGGACAAAGGACACCACAAGAGCTGCCTGTGGCCCCATGGCTGGAGCTAGGTTACTTTGCCGATGCAAGCCTTAGGGACAACTACTTTCTACTGGCCCAATATGTTCTGCTCACTTCAAAGTACACTTGGGCACCAGAGCCCCAGTGTGACTGGATGGAATACTCTCAACAGGCTTAGGAAGTTGAGAAAAATCAGTAGAACACAGAAGGAAGGATGAAAATAATGAATCCCCTTCCTATAGAACTGGTGAGCCTCACTGATTACAAAGAGTAGCATCATGCATTGGGCAACGCTTCACCCAGGTGTGTACCACCCTACTGAGAGATTCAGGAAAATGAGGTGTGTGAGGCTGCAGAGATGGCTCAGTGGTTAAAAGCGCAGATTGCTCTTCCAGGACTGGAGTTTAGTTCTCAGCACCCACATGGCAGCTCACAACAGTCTGTCACTCTAGCTCCATAAGATCTGATGCCTTCTTCTGGCCCCACAAGGGCACTACGCTCGCATACAAACTAGCACACTGACACACAGATAAAAATAAATCTTTTTTAAAAATTGAGTTGCCTGGGTCCCATGTATTCTTCCTATGCAGGGGACAAAGAACAAGGTTGGTGTCCAGGAGTCAGGAAGCCTGACCAGCAGCCCAGGTTATGCCGATGGATACCTGGTGCTACCGTGGAGCTGATGGCCATGCCTGCCGTTCCCTGTATTCTTAGGAAATCTTTCCCCTCTTTGCTGGGACAACTCCCTTTCATCTCTTAGAGTCCTTTATCAGGAGCAACACCCACCTCGTTGCCCTGGAACTCACAGGCTAGAATGGATGACCAGTGGGCCCCGGGCCTCTTTTCGTCTTTGCCACCCAGCACTAAGCCCACCATTTACTTTTACATTATTTTTTTAAATTAGGCAGATGAGGTGTGCAAGTGTATCATGCCATGCACAAGGAGGTCAGAGGACAATTTGTAGGAATTGGTTCTTTCCTTCCACCTTGTAGGTTCTGGGACTGAATGAATGAGGTCATTTGGCTTGGTGGCAAGCACCTTCTCACTGCTGAGCCACCTTGTGTCCAGTATTTTCACATGGGTTCTGGAGTGCAAACTCTGCTCCTCGTGCCATTTGCTAAGTGATCTTCCCAGATCCCTTTACAAAAAATCCTAATGGCCAACAGGAAGTGTTCTCCCTGGATGTTCATTCTCCCAAGCATACTATACATTGTATGCAGCCATCCAATGACAACTGCCACACCAACTCCAGCAGGATCTGTGTGACAAGCTCGACAGACTGAGGCAACTGACTGCAAAAGGGAGAGGCCTCCTGGAACCAGTTGTGGAACTCTTTGCCGGAGAAAAAATTATTGAGCCCTAGTTCTCATGGCAATCTATCTGTTTTGTTTTCTCTTATTCCTTTTCTTATTTATATGTTCCTGGTAGCCTAGGCCAAGATCTTAAGTGAGAATAATCCCTTGAGATGGGGTCACTAACATGACCTTATCCCCAGGGAAACCAACGCTTTACTTTTTTTTTTCTAAAGATTTATTTTATTTTATTATATGTAAGTACACTGTAGCTATCTTCAGACACTCCAGAAGAGGGCGCCAGATCTCGTTACAGATGGTTGTGAGCTACCATGTAGATTCTGGGATTTGAACTTATCACCTTCGGAAGAGCAGTCGGGTGCTCTTATCCGCTGAGCCATCTCACCAGCCCCAACGCTTTACTTTTTAAATCATTTACAAAACTATGATACTTTCCCAACAATAAAATTTCATATGGCTACACATGTGTCATTGGAGGTGGGTTTTGGTGTATGGTAAAGAAAGCCTTAAATAAAAAGAATTAAGATAGTTTAAATTTACACATTCAAGATTAATTTTAAAAATCAGNTTTTTTTTTTTTTTTTTAAAGATTTATTTTATTTATTATATGTAAGTACACTGCAGCTGTCTTCAGGCATTCCAGAAGAGGGCGCCAGATCTCATTAAGGATGGTTGTGAGCCACCATGTGGTTGCTGGGATTTGAACTTATCACCTTCGGAAGAGCAGTCGGGTGCTCTTACCCGCTGAGCCATCTCACCAGCCCCAGTTTCAAAGTTTTAATGCTTGGATGATTTTTGTGCTTTACTGTGCCAAATGATTTTTGTTGGTATTTGTGATTGTTTCACTGGATATGGTTTCTAAGAAATGCAATGTTTGGTTTTTTAATGTATAAAATCCCCTGTTTGAGAGCTGCAAAATAACTCAGATTCAAACTGCCTCTGCTTGTTTCTGTCACGACCGAATCCTTACCCACCTAGCTTCGAGGACCCTCATTCCAGGGACCCCCATACCCGACTGGGGTGGTCCGTGGCAAACAACCCAGAAGCAGTTAATTTATGTTTCTTTTTACAGTAAATGAGGCACTGAGAAGTTAGGCAACTTGCCCTGATCACACAGTGAGGCAGTGGCATAAGGACCTGGGCACTGGGTTCAGATAAGAGCCCCGATGCAGAGTGTGGGTCAAACCCAAGTTTCCCAGATGGGACTGTGTTGCTTCTAGTGAAAGAAGACAGGCTTTGATGAGGGCTTGGCATGTAACAGACAAGAATCCCAACAGCCAAACCACGGTTAAGATGAAAGAAAATGACAGCGTGGTTGGGCAACAACACCCCAGGGTTACATCTGCCACAGAGCCCTGGTGCTAGTCTATCAACAGAGCCACACCCAGTGACTTAAATGTGGGAGCACAGATGTCACAGCATGACACTTATCCAAAGCTTATGACCTAACTGACCAAGAGAAAGAAGCTGGGGAGGTAAGATGGGAATAAGGAGCAGGGTGGGGAAGGGTAAGACACAGGGGGTAGGGGACTGGAAGAGGAGGCAGTAAGTGGAGGGCAAGAGGTGGGGGTCAGGAGTCAAGGGAAAAGGGACAGGGAGCAGGAAGCAGGGGCCAGAGACTAGAGATGGGGGCCTGGGCAGGAGAACTGTAAGCAAGACGCAGAAGGATAAGGAGGAAGTAGAGGGTAGGGGTAGGTGGCAGGGATGGTGAGCAGAAAGCAAGGGGCAGGAGGCTGGGGAGTAGGAAGTAGAGGGCCAGGGGTCAGGGGTCAGCTACTAACAGAGACACTGTATCATCTCTGAATCTTTCTACTCGGTGCTGTGTATCTGCAACAGCAATACAGAAATGAGGAAAATCAGAGCAGGTTTCTTTCTGTCCAAACTGAATGGATGCATGAACAGGCNTGGTGAGCAGAAAGCAAGGGGCAGGAGGCTGGGGAGTAGGAAGTAGAGGGCCAGGGGTCAGGGGTCAGCTACTAACAGAGACACTGTATCATCTCTGAATCTTTCTACTCGGTGCTGTGTATCTGCAACAGCAATACAGAAATGAGGAAAATCAGAGCAGGTTTCTTTCTGTCCAAACTGAATGGATGCATGAACAGGCTTGGGGATGATTTGGCAGGGCAGGAGTTACCCAGCACTGTCAGAGCCAGCCCTGCTGATTTACATCAGCACTTCCTGGCCCTGTCCTCCACTGATAGGAGAAAAAAGAAAAGGTTTTGGCAACTGTATCAGATACCAGGAGAATTGTGTATGTATTTTTAAAGATGGAAACTGTCAGGGCTGTTATGGTTGTCAACTTGAATTAACTAAAATCCAAGCAGCTTGGTACACCTGTGAAGGATTTCTCTTAATTAAATCATTCAAATAGGAAGAGCCACCCTAAATCTAGGCCATACCTTCTGGTGGCAGCCTATGTAGAGGACATGGAAGGAGGAAGCCCTTGCTCTCTGCGTGCTTGCCCTGGCTCTCACTGGCCAGTCTATCCTTCACTACAGCCTACTTCTTTGGGATTCCAGAGAATACTGGAGAAGTATATACAATTGAAACATCGTGGACAGAACTATTGAATTCTTAGACTTTCCATTGGTAGAAAGCCATTGTTGGACTAGCTGGCCCATAGTCTGTAAACCACTGTCAACTTCACATATACGATAGATTCATCCTATCAGTTCTGATCCTCTAGAGCAGCGCTTCTCATCCTTCCTAATGCTGTGACCCTTTAATACAGTTCCTCGTATAGTGGTGACCCCAACCATAAAATTAATTTTGTTGCTTCTTCATAACTGTAATTTTGCTACTGTTATGAATCATAATGTAAATATTTCTGGAGATAGAGGCTTGCCAAAGTGGTTACAACACACAGGTTGAGAACTACTGTTCTAGAGAACCCTAATATACTATATAGATGATGTTGTAAAAATCTAAAACAAATACTACCCCCCTACACATACTGTTGATTTTTTTTTTTTTTTTTTTCATACTGTTGATTTTAAAGACTGAAAATTACTTAAAACTGAATCTTTACGTTATTTTTAGTTTTTATTTATACACATGTGTGTTTGTTGTGAGTATACAGTGTACAGGTGTTCAGGAAGCCAAGGAGGGCACTGCCTAGATAGAACTGGAGTTATAGACAGCTGTAAGCCACCATGGGGGTGCTAACCTAAGTGCCATACCTGGGTTCTCTGCAAGAACATCTAGAGCTTGTAACCTCTGAACCATCTCTCCAGCCCTAAAAATTGATCTTGTACCTGCCATGTTTTAATTTTTTAATGTTAGGGAATTAAATCTAATAAGTACTTTTTAAAATTAAAATTGTATCATTCACCTTCCCTCAGCTGAGCACAGTACCTGGAGTACAGAAGACCCTTGACAAACACTCCCATGAAATCCACACTCTCGTCTCCACTCCAGGCCAGTGTGCAGACACAGTAAGACAAAGCCCATCAGAACCCAAAATGACTAATGTTGCCTGAGCTGTCCAGACAGGAAATGGGTGGCTTATGCCTTCCACTAGTGGAAGCATCCGAGTGTCACTTTGTCAAATGACGCTGTGCCAGTTACACCAGGGCTAGCAAGCTTTCCCTGGAAGTGGCTACAAAGTAAATATTGTAGAAACTGCAAGCCACAAAGTCTGCCTATATTAATCTCCCTTTTTAAAACCTTGTAAAAATGTCTAAACCAGAGGCTAGAGAAGGGGCTCAGTGCGTGGGAACGATTGGTTGAGCTGAGATCCCTAGATTCCACCTAAGAATCTAAGTGTGGTCACACACAGCTGTAACCCCAGCACTGGGTGGCAGACAAATAGACACTAGAAGCTCACTGGCAGGACAGTCATCAAAACTGGTAAACTCTAGGTTCACTGGAGACCCCATCTTAAGGAGAGGAGATAGAGGATGATAGAGTCAGACACTTAATGTCCTCCTCTGGCCTCTGAAAGTGAAAAAAAAATCTGTTTTTTACTTATTATTATGCTTTGTTTTTATGCTTTAGAAACACTGAAATTTCTGCCAGAATATTTTATATGGCATCAGAAATCACCAAGAGCTGCTAAAGGCCAAGCAGTTTCCAAGGTTGGAATCAAAGGTCACAATTGATTGATCTAGGATGTGACCTTGTAATATAGTACATACTGGGCAGGGGGGCATGTCAGGGTCCTGTGAACTTCCTATGAAGACCAAGTTATCCCCTGAACTCACACCCTAACTTACTCTTCTGAGTGCCTGGGAGTGAAGGCATGTGCCCTCATGCCCTGCTCTCTGTAAATGCGTTTTTATGATCAGGTAAATATAGTCTATGCAGAACACTCAACCAGCTCTCAGCATTAGATGAAGCACATTTAAAATTTACTGAGACTTGGTAACACCTTGAGAGACTGAGACAGCAGGACTCCAGATTCTCAGAAGCTCAGTGCCATAGCTCACCACCACACTTGCATACCCTGGGGATTTCCTTCCTTCACCCCTTCTGCTTCCTGCCTTTTAAGTCCTTCACTCTCAGCCCTGACCCTGTCTCACTGCATCTCTGACTTGATGCTCTTGAGGCAAAGGTAATTGGCCTATTGTGCCTTAATGCCTACTTTCAGCTGCAGCACTGTCAGAGGACTGCTCATTCTTTTCCCCAACACTTGTATATTGAGGCAAGCAAGAATAGAGGATAGTAATATGAACTCCACTTGGTAAAAGGTATACATACCCCTCCCCCCACTTCTAAGAATGCACCTGGGAGCCTGAGACATTTGCCTGCCTATACTATCTAAACAATGCATCTGGCAACCTGCTAGCAACCTAGGACCCCCACATGCATCAACCTATACATGCCCACTACTCCTCTGCCAACAATCAAACTGATTTCTCCTTCCTTTGACAATGCCAAATTCAGACAGATTCCAGTTCATTGTGCTCTTTTTGTGTCCAGATAGAAGAAACAATTTTGTTACAAGAAGGCAAAACTGCATCCTTAAAAGAATTTCTAGGGACAATCCCCTATCTACCATCTTACACCTGTGGGGAACTGAAAGTGCATATAACTAAAATCAGATATCGGAAGTGACACGTGCAGCAGAAAAAGGATTACCTGACCTAACCCATCATTCCAGAGAACCATAAACACGAAGCCCCTTAGCAACAGCCTCCCCTTCCTCAGCCCCAGGCAGAGTATCCACTCACGTGACTCACTGCTTGCTGCTCTCTAGCAGCACGCTCTGACCTGTTCTATTACTTTGCTTTGAATAAAGTTTCCTCACTACCTTGTCACCTGCATGAGCTTTATTTTACTCATGAATAAGAGGCCAGGAACCTGGCGACACTCAGCCTATAGTGTCACGGGTGGCGCTGTGCTGCGGCCTCCAAACCTCCTCTGCGTCTGTCTCCATCCACTCACTTGCAACCTCTCAATGTAAAGATCAGGGTTCATGCTGAACCCCTCCCATATTGTTAATCCCTTGAAAAATGGCTCTCAGTGAGACAAGAGGGCTGATGAGAAGTTTCGATGGATAAAGCCACTTGCCACCAAACCTGACAACCTGAGCTGGATTCCTAGGACACACACACACACACACACACACACAGTGGAAGGAAAGAATCAACCCTGCAACTGTTCTCTCACCTCTACGTGAGAGAGGTGTGAGTGTGCACACCTCACCAGCATACACACACACATTAATAAACAAGAACATAAAAATAAATGTCACTAGGATGAATTCTAGATTCTTTTCTGGGGAATCTCCCTCAAGAGACATAGGAGCAAGTGTCTCTATGTCTGGGAAGACAGATTGTTAATTCTGGAAGCTTATTACAACAGACAGTGGCGACAAGCCTAAAGAATACATAGGATGGGGATCTGCTAACTGGTATAAGGTCTCTGATCTACTGTCCTTCCTTGAAGACTAAGATCTCAGTGTTCACAAGTCAACTTAACTTGCTTCTTACTACACACATAAGCAGAAAAGAAGACGTGCTTGTGAAAGTGCTCCTGTTAGAAAGGAAGTTCAGGGTCTCTCCCTTCAGACTCATCATAGTTCTTCACAAGAAAAAAAAGTGACCAAGGGGACAAAACCTGGTCATTAAGACACCACCTTGAGCTGGGGTACGGCCCAGTGGTATGACCTGCACTTGGTACATTAAAAGCTCTGGGTTCCAGTCCTAGCACAGGAAAAAAAATGCTGTTGATGATGTCAAAGTAATGCCAGCAGACAGTCTGTGCTATCGGGTCAAATGCATGAAAACAACATGGCTGCCCTGGGCAGGTGTAAACATCAAATAAACCCAAGCTGAAAAGCATTCTGCAGAATGGATGACCAGGACTAGCTGACAACTGTCTAAGGTGCCATGGTGTTAGAAGTCCCACTGAAGCTCTGCTGCAAACTGAAGGAGTAGGAAGACACACCTGGGCAGGGTGGGAACCAGGTTCAGCTTCACTAAGGGGTCTGCCTGGATAAAACCACAATGAAAAGCTGAGGGGGCCGAGATGCTAGTTCTGGTTGGGAGACTGAGGAGGGGGACTGCTGTGAGTTTGAGGCCAGCTTGAGTTAAACAGTAAATTCAGGGCTATATGATGAGATCATACATTAAAAAACAAAACAAAACAAAAAACCACACATACATTCTCACACACAGACACACACACACACCTCCCTGACCTACCAAGAGCCTCAGGGTTCACATCTCCATCTAGGTTAGCAGGTGATGACTTACTTCCTTTTAACACAGAAGAACCTGCTTCAAATAAGAACTGTCTTCCATGACCTAATACTTCCATGACCTAGTAGTTCCACGATCTAGTACTTTTGCACTGCTCTTCTGGCATTTTTTACCAAACAGGCTGAAGAAGAAGGTATGAGCTTTGATGTTCATGAAATGATTAGAAAATGTGTTTGCTGGGGTGTGGTAAGGCTGCTCAGCAGTAACCAGTCAGCATGGGTCTAATTGGATTGGACACAGCAAATTGCAGGCCAGTAGCAGATCTTTGGAAACAAAGGAGGCACACTGGTAGAAAATTAGCAGCTAGAGAAGCAAAAAGCTCTCTTCAAAGAAAGTGGAGCTGGAGAGGGGAGCAGCCCACTGCGCCCCCCCCCCCCCAAGTAGCCTCACAGTCCTCTCTCTCTTTGTGTTTTGGTCTTTTTGTTTGCTTGCTTTGAGAGAGTTGGGAAGTTTTTAGTGCTTCAGAGAGAAAATGCCAGAAGCAGAGTTGGCAGGATACAGTGAAAAATTCAGCCTGAAGCCCCCTAGGAGCCAGGTTCCAGGTCCACTTGCTACTAGCTGAGAAACTCAGATTTCCCCATCTGTAATGTGTGGGCCGATGTCACAAGCCAGGATGCCTCTGGAAAAGGAAGGGGGTGGGAATGTTTGCCCCAGAGCCTGGCATCCAGGAGGCAGAGGCATAGCTGCAATCCATTTCCAGTCCCTCTTTGTGCTAGCCTACAGCATTCCACAAATATGGTTCTAACCCTGACTAAGATGTGCCTTGCCTGCCTTCAGGGTCCAGAGCTTCAGCTGGGAGATAGACAAGAAGTGGAGACAAGAGAATTCCTAGATGCTTACCCACCACTATCAAGGTACATACAGTGGAAAACCAACAAAGACTGTCTCAAACAAGGTGGAAGGCAAGGGCTGACATCTGAGGTTGTTAAGGTTGTTATCTGACCTCCATACCTATACCTTTATTCACACACAAAGTGTGTAAATAAAGACATATTTCTTTAAAAGTTTCAGGACTGGTACCGACTCCATGATCTACAGTGGTATACTGGCTGCAAGATATGCTAGGGTAATGGTAGCACAAAGCTTATGGAAGTAATCAACCAATAACTGATTTGAGTTAAGGCCCACTCCATCAGATGAAACGCATACCTGAAACTGTGTGGGTGTCCAAGAACCAGAGACTAGATAGCCCAGGGACCTAGAGTAAAACCAGATCATCTTGGTCTAAAAAAATAAAAACAAGCCGGGCGTGGTGGCGCACGCCTTTAATCCCAGCACTTGGGAGGCAGAGGCAGGCGGATTTCTGAGTTTGAGGCCCGCCTAGTCTACAAGGAGAGTTCCAGGACAGCCAGGGCTACACAGAGAAACCCTGTCTTGAAAAACAAAGAAACAAACAAAAAAAAACACTCTCTTGGGGCTGGTGAGATGGCTCAGCAGGTAAGAGCACCCGACTGCTCTTCCGAAGGTGATAAGTTCAAATCCCAGCATCCACATGGTGGCTCACAACCATCCGTAACGAGATCTGGCGCCCTCTTCTGGAGTATCTGAAGACAGCTACAGTGTACTTACATATAATAAATGGAAATAAATCTAAAAAAAAAAAAAGAAGAGTAAACATTTAAAAAAAAGAAAAGAAAAACAAACAAACAAACAAATAAATAAAAACAAGCAAACACAGCACTTGGGAGGCAAGTAGATTTCTGAGTTCGAGGCCAGCCTGGTGTACAGAGTGAGTTCCAGGACAGCCAGGGCTACACAGAGAAACCCTGTCTCGAAAAAAACCAACAAAACAAAACAAAACAAAACAAAACAACAAGCAAACAAACCCAAACCTACAGGCAAGAACACAATACAGTCTGGTATGCTGTAGGATGGATGAGAGGGAGGATAGTTCTGCAGGCTGAGGACTCAAGTTCCCTTCCCACCAATCTTTCAACTTCTGAGACTTTTCTGCACATGTACATAAGATGTAATGACAGTCAGAAAATGCAAATAGTTGCTGTATAAGTGGCATACAAAACACCAAAGGGGCTAGGGATTTAATGTGGCCATGAAGCCCTTGCTTAGCAAGTACAGGGCCCTGGGTTCAGTACCAATATGGGAACAATGAGCTAATACAATCAAAACATGTTAAAGACGTACAGGTTTCCTACCTTTCAGCAAACACTTACCTGATCTCTTGCCCCCACCCACCCTGCATGCATATTTCAGGGTTTGGTAGGCAGCAATAGGCCCACCTTCAGAGCTGTCAGGGAATCCATGCTGGCAACAGCAGCGCAGCTTGGAATTGAGCCAAGCACAGTCTGCAGAGTATGGCAAAGGTCTGCACAGGTGTGGTGGGAGGAAGGAGGAGGCATGTCTAAATGCATTAACTAGGCCAGACTGTTTCCCATGGATACCCTTCAGCTAAGCTTTTACAAACCAGAAGAGCACTCTCATCAGGGGCCTAGGGCAGGCTGAGTGGAATAACTTTTTTCTTTTGAGCCTTACACTACAAAATGATGAACTTAGCTGGTTCCCTCTCAATTAAAAGAAAAGGAGAAAGATACATCCTGTGGTTACAGTTACAAAGTAAAACAGTAAAATAAAACAGCCCAAACACTTCTAAATCCCGAGAATGGGGCAGGTGGCAGGCAAACACTAGATCAGGAAGCTACACTGGGCCTGAGTGAGCGCCTCAGTGGGTAACAAACAGCACTCAATGAGCAACCATGAACATCTGAGTCTGCATCCCCATCCCCTATGTAAAAAGCCAGCAACGGCAATGCATGCCTGCAACTCGGATGGATGCTGTGGAGGGAGTGGAGCTTGCTGGCTGCCATCCTAGCCCAAGCTCAGTGAAAGGTCCTGGTACAAAGGAATAAGGAGAAGAATGGCAGGCAAGACACAATTGTCTTCCTCTGATCTCCATGCATGCACTTGCACACATGTGTATACCTGTACACAAACACACAGGCGTGCGCGCACGCACACACACACACACACACACACACACACACACATACACACACACTTACATACTATGATAGGCCAAAAAGAGAAGGGTAAACTGGGGAGTGTAGCACAAATCTGCAACCCCAGCTCTCAGGACAGTGAGGCAAGAGGATCACGAGTTTGAGGCTAGCCTATACTAGAGTAAGATGCTATTTCAAAATTAAAGAAAAAAGAAAGGAAGCTGTTTTGCTTCCACACCAATTCCAGATCCTCCAGTGGCTTCTGCACAGCACAGGACATTCCTGTCTGACACTCACCCAGGTATTTCCTTTCCCCGTGTACATCTCAGCCTTGCCATTCTTTCTACAGACACTGCACCTTCCAAAAGCATTCTGCACCTCATCTTTACAGTACAGTCAGTCATTTATGAATATTATTTTTTGAGACAGTCTCACTATATAGCTTAGGCAGGCTTCAACTTCCTCCCACCTTGGCCTTGTGAGTGCTGGAATTCCAGGGGAGGGCCTGCATATCACCATGCCCATCATTTTATACATGATGAATATCCATCTTTCCTGGAAGCAAAGTTCAAACAGAACCGTGCTGGTTTCCATGTTCCCACCACTGCTTTGAGGTCTCAGAAGCTCAAGCCAGTCCTAGAGGCTCACTGTCTTCTCTTCCTGCTGCCCGCGGATGGAGATGTAAAACTCTCAGCTTCTTCTCCAACACTCTGTCTCCCTACACGCTGCCATGCTTCCCACCATGACAATACTGGACTAAAAGCCTCTGAAACTGTAAGCCAGCCCTAATTAAATGTTTTCCGGGGGCTGGTGAGATGGCTCAGCGGGTAAGAGCACCCGACTGCTCTTCCGAAGGTGATAAGTTCAAATCCCAGCAACCACATGGTGGCTCACAACCATCCTTAATGAGATCTGGCGCCCTCTTCTGGAATGCCTGAAGACAGCTACAGTGTACTTACATATAATAAATAAAATAAATCTTTAAATAAAAAAAAAAAAATGTTTTCCTTTATAAGAGTTGCCTTGGTCAACCATGGTATCTCTTCATAGCAATAAAACAGGATTTCAGGGAGGAATCAACCTCATAGTGCATGAGTTCTTCCTGCCTTTCCTGAATCCCTCTTCCTCCTGTCCATCCTCCCTTTCAAACAAAGACTCCGTATGTAGCCTATCCTGACCCCCAACTGTCATAATCCTTCTGCCTGTCTCTAGTGCCTGTCTTACAAATGAGCATTAGCGACCAAGCCTCTGCCAACACACTGTCTTTCCCCAGATTAGAATTAAGTGCAAAGTGATGGACAAGGCTTAAAAAGAGTGGGTGAGGAGCAATAGAGAAAGAAGAGTCTTGGCTGATGGGTGTAACGTGGTGAAGCAAGAGGCAGGGAGGGCAGCTGAGGACTGTGGGGAGGACCCAGGAAATGGACAAAAACATCCCGACTTTGGATGCTGGAGACACAAGAGTGTGATTGTAGGAAGAACATAATGTGTCTACTAGGTCACTGGTGGGCCTTTAGGAAATGCCAAGGCATGTGTACCCCTTCCCCACATGGCTGGATCCCCTGAAAGAGATTTCCTTTCCACACATGTTCCAACCTAATGAGCAGATGCCAGTTCCAAGGGCAGGGCCTAGGTAAAGAAGGTGGGAACACCTGGAATTCTGGGGTTCTGTCTTATCTCACCCAGGACTACACAGTGAGCCTTCAGACTCTGGGAGAGGGAGGGGAAATCAGAAGGAGGAAGAGGAACATCAGTGGGTTTCACTTCCCTGGGTAAGGGTGGAAAAACGGTGCCAACTGACTCTAAGTCCAACCTCAGAGAAGGCAGATATAATCAGAGACCTTAAGCAAAGAACTCAGCCCCCAACATGAGTCCTGTCTTCTTTCTTTCCTGAGTCAGGCCAGAAAAGCCTACCGCCTTTCTCAAAAATCTACTGCCTTCTCTGGTAGCCAGTGATTCTGACCAGCTGTTGTCTTCTGTCACCTGGATTACTGCCACAGAATCCTGACAAGTCCTCAGGTTGACTTGCCCTGTGCAGTGACTTAGAGATGACAGCACACACCCTCCTTGATTAAAATTCTTCAGCTCTCCACTTCCTACTCCAGCACTTTCAAAGTAAAAGTCCACGATTCAGCAGGTAAAGGCGCTTGCCCACAAGCCTGACCACCTTTGCTGGATTCCCCAGGAGTCACATGGTGGAAGGACAGAAGTGACTCCTACAGGTTTTCCCCTGAGCACTATGATGCACCCTACCCCACAATGAGATTGTAAAAATCTCCAGCCAGCAGTCCATACAGGCAGGGCTAAGTGGGCAATGTTTACCTCATCTTCCCCTCTCACCCTTTGGTCATACTAGAGACAGAGCCTGGTGATGTAGCATCCTCTGGCATCCTTGGCCCCAATCTTAAAACACATCCAATAATTTGCCTTTTTGTTTATTTGCTTTATTCAAATTGACTCACAACTAAAACCATCCCACTGCTGGGTTAAAGCAGCCACTTAACCAGTTGGTCAGTCTCAAACCCTATACATCTTAGTGAACGTGGTTCTCTTAAGAGTGGTTGTTCTGGCTGGTGGTGGTGGCACACACCTTTAATCCCAGCACTCGGGAGGCAGAAGCAGGTGGATTTCTGAGTTCAAGGCTAGCCTGGTCTACAGAGTGAGTTCCAGGACAGCCAGAGCTATACAGAGAAACCCTGCCTTGAAAAACCAAACCAACTAACCAACCAACCAACCAAACAAACAAACAAACAAACAAACAAACAAAAGAACTATGATAGAAACAAGAAAAAAATAGCGTTCTACCTTAACTTTTGCTTTCTGAGACAAGGTCTTCTCACAGGGCCCAGGTTGGTATGGAATGTGCAATCCTTAGGCCTCAGCCTTCCGAGGAGAGGCATACACCAACGAGCCCAACTGGGAAATATCAAATTAAAAAAAATTCTAAAAATTCTATATTTTTATCACATTTTAATTTGGTAGGAAGAGCATGCCAGAGTATGCATGTAGGGATCAAAGGGCATGTCCTCACCTTCCATGTGGGTTCTGTGGGTCAAACGCTTTTAGATTTGGCAGCAAGCACCTCTCCAACTCTGAGGTGCTTGTCGACACAGTGCATTCTTTTATTAATTTACCCAAATCTGCTACAAAGATGGAACTCAGGGCTTCATGCATAATGTGTACCAGTCCTCTCCTCCATATTCTATAGAGGATCCTGAAGCCCAGGAAGTAACTTTTAGAAGTGTGGCATGCAGCCTCTGTGCTTAAAATGGCACTGCCCACAGGGTCATGCATAGTGTGGCTCCTACTTCTCAGACACCTTTCAGCCTGCAACTCTCCCATGGCTCTGCTTCCCTTCAAGCCATGCAGTGTCACCCAGGGCCTGGTTCTTATCACCTGCAGTCCCTCTTTTGGAGTACCCTGGGCACTGTTTCAAGTGGATCCAAGCTTTTGACACCAGAACAGTGTACTGTCACCTATAAAGTTCATGCTGTCCAACTGTGTGATCTAATGTTTTAAATAAATCTGCAGTTTTGTGTTGGGCTGCACACACTGGACATACCTGCTAGGCCCAGGATAAAGTGCCAGTGTGGCTGTGTATCCCCAGCCTGATTTGCCTGTAACCAAAGTCCTCCTCCCTCAAATTTCTGCAAGTTTCTTGCCAGATTGTCACAAGTCAGCTCCTGGAGGGCAAGGATACATACATCCCTCATCTTTGCATTCCCAGATTCTGGAGCCCTATAAGGCACTAAGCAGATCCATGCTTATTTTCTTTAATGAGATACTGGCAGGCTGGAGAGATGACTCAGCGGTTAAGAGCACCGATTGCTCTTCCAAAGGTACTGAGTTCAAATCCCAGCAACTACATGGTGGCTCAAACCATCCATAATGAGATCTGATGCCCTCTTCTGGTGCATATAAAGATAATTATAGTGTACTTAAAAATAATAAAAAATAGAGGGGAGAGAGAGAGAGAGAGAGAGAGAGAGAGAGAGAGAGAGAGAGAGAGAGAGAGAGAGAGAGAGAGAGACTGGCTAAGGACAGAAAAGGATTCCCCTGAACTCCCTGCTCACAAAAGCATTTCTCTGTGTAACTTAGGCTGTCCTGTAACTCTCTCTGTAGACCAAACTGGCCTTGAACTTAGAGATCTACTTGCCTCTGCCTCCAGAATGCTGGGACTAAAGGTGTGTGCCACTATATTGGCCTTCAGAAAATGAACCTCGATCCTGTGGTTTTGTAATAAAGTCCTATCCTCAACTCTTTAAAGGGTTCCAAAAATCACACAGAAGCTGGCCACATAAACCTGAAGACAGATGTTCCAGGCAAATGAGGGCAGAGCTCTATGCAAGACACAACTGTAAGCAGTGTAAAAAAAATTGGGGGACAAAGCTGGGGTGAAGACAGTTTTCATTGTTTGGGTTTGGCTCAGATACCATGTCCTCAGAGTTCATTCTTGTTCACCACGTTCTCAAATAGCACCCTCAAATCCAACATTCTCAAATAGCACCCTCAAATCCAAACAGAAACCACACAGCCCGTGGTTGCTCTCCATCCTGTTACCTGGAATTTTATAAAACCACTCAGGACTTGAAGCACCTCCCACTCCTTAGAAGTATTCTGTTACTAATTCATTCATTTCTGGAGACTGGGCTTCACGTAGCCCAAGCTGGCCTTGTTCCTTGTCCATTTTCATGTGTGTGTTGTCCATGCATGTAGATGCATTTTTGCATTATGGGAGGGCACATGTGCCCTGGGGTGCACATATGTGCATATCCTTGTGGAGGCCCAGGTTGAAGTTGGGAGCCATCCTCCATCACATTCCACCTTGTTCCACTGAAGCAGTCTCTCAATCAGATCCAGGACTCATCAATATTCCATATCAATAGTCTAGCTAGCCAGCTTGCTCTGCACAGGCAGCCTCCACCCTCCAAGGCTGAAACTGCAGACAGGTCACCAAGCCCACCTGGTATTTATGAGGATTCTGGGTCGCTGATCCTTGTGTTTGCATGGCATGGGTGAGCCACTGAAACATCACCCCAGGCCTCAACTTCAATTTTTGTTTAGACAAAGCCCCGCAGTTAAGGCCAGGATGGTCTCCAGTTCCTAAGGTATCTGCCTGCTTCTCATACTGAGATGAAATGATTGTACTATTATGCCTATCAGAAGATTGAACTCTTGCTTTTTTATTTTTATTTTATTTTTATTTTTTTATTTTTTCTGAGACAGGGTTTCTCTGTTAGCCTGGAACTCACTGTAGACCAGGCTGGCCTCGAACTCAGAGATCTGCCTGCCTCTGCCTCCCAAGTGCAGCTTAAAGGAGTGTGCCACCACACCCGGCTCTCTTTTGTTTTTGTTTTGTTTTTTAAGATTTATTTATTTTATGAATGTGAGTACACTGTTGCTGTCTTCAGACACACCAGAAGAGGGCATCAGATGTCATTACAGATGGTTGTGGGCCACCATGTGGTTGCTGGGATTTGAACTCCGGACCTCTGGAAGAGCAGTCAGTGCTCTTACCAGCTGAACCATCTCTCCAGCCCCCTCTTTTGTTTTTTAAAGACAAGGTCTCTCTGAATAGCACTGAATAGCACTGGCTATCCCTATAATTTATTCTGTAGATGAGGCTGGCCTTGAACTCGGAGAACCACCAGAGTTCAGGGATTAAAGGTATGTACCACCACACCTAGCATCTTGAACTCTTAATCCTTCTGTTTTCTCTGCCTCAGCCTCCCAAGGGCAGATTATAAGATAATCACTTACCACCTCATTTACAGTGTACAATTTACTGACATTTTAGGGGTTCCTACTTCATCTTTAGGACTTACAAATAAAGCCTGGTACATAATAGGCATTCACATGTGACTTTTATTTGGTATTCAAATATTCCATTTGTTTGGTATATCTATGCATATTTGTTAAACATATATACCAGACACTGCTCTGTATGTTGGAATTAAATAATACAAAAGTCTTGTGTCACAGTAGAGCTGACTATGCATAAAGAACTAAATGCATTTAGCTACAGAGGAGAGAGGAAAGCAGTCTAGCAGTTTTCAAAGACACATGTGGGGCAACTAAAAGCAAGTATGACTAATTGGGCAACGAGCTATGACTGCAAGCTACAGTCCTTAGCTCCTCACAGGACTTTTTTGAGTAAGAACTGGGTGGAGGCAAGCTGGAAGCAACAGGAAGTCATGAACTTTCACAAACCAAGGCCTGTAGCTGAGGTGTCCCAAGACCTGGGGGGTGGGGGGGGGAGGAAAACAGTCTATGGGAAAGGAAAAGCCTGAGACAGAGCCCTCAAGTCTGCATGGCAGACAGGTCTGTTTACCAGTTGCATGGGTTATAAAAAAAGAAAGACAAAGTTAATCCAACATAAAAAGCCACCAAATTAGCACGTTTCAAAGGGAAAGCACATTTGTGACCAGAATTTACAAACAGGATGCCTGCTATGGGGGTAAAGCCCTGAGGTGATGATAAGAGTATTGCCCGGCATGCAGGAATGCATCAGAAAAACAGGCGTGGTGGTACACACCTTCAGTCCCAGAACTCAAGGAGGTGGAAGCAGAACTATAAAAACTCAAAGGCCAGCCTCTGCTCCATTCATTGAGTGTTCAAAGACAGCATGGGGTACATGGCATTCAGTCTTTTAAAAAAAATACATTAATTTATACTGGAAAGCTGACTCGACTCAGTGCTTATAAGGGCCTGGGTCGGGTTTCCAGCACCCATATCAGGCACAGCTTGCCTGTAGCTCCACTTCTGCTGAGATCCGCCATGTCTTGTCTCTGGAGGCATTCGACCATACACGCATGCACACACTCATAGTTACAAATAAGTTTAAAGAATTAAATAAAATTGCATACGCAGACGCAGGTTGAATTCGGTCTCATCTCAAATTCAATTTGGCATGTGCTGGTAATTGAACCCAGGACCCTGGAACGCCGAGGAACTGCTCTGGGACTTAAATACACTCCACGCCCCTTTTCTAGTTTGCAAAAGGGTTTGTGTCAGATTGCCCAGGCTGGTTCTAAATAGCAGTTCTCTTGGCTTAGGTTCCCTGCGGCTAGGGTCACCTCTCTCCGCGACCATGCCTGGCTCAGAAACTTTGTGACAAGTGCATTTGTCTCACCAGGCTGATTTCCTCTAAAGTACTAATTTGTAATCTCTGGGCCCTTTAAGGGGATGCAGAACCTCTAGTAGAACAGATTTAAAGGAAAAACTATGTCCTCCTCATAAGTCACAAGATCAAGTCCCTTCGTAGTCCAGGGGGCACAAGCTTACTCCGTGGCCCGTCCACACACGCCAAAGGCAGTACTTCACAGAATGAGCAACCAGAGGCGCCTCCCGACCCAGAGATCGCAACACTCTCTGCCGGAGTACGAGGGGACCGAGTATAGACAGGTGAAGAATACTCCAGACCAGTCCAAAACTAGCTTCAGCTTTCCTAAGTAAACCCCGCCAGCCCCGGCGGCTGCTCCGCAACCACGGCTTACTTACCGCCGCTCAACTTCCGGCAACCACAGCCCCAGCCGCGCCGCGCGGACCAATGACGTAATGACCCAGCCCACACAAACGCGGAAGCGAGGCGCGCATGCGCACAACAACAACAACAAAAAAAAGGGTCCCTACCACCGCGCTAACGGGGGCGTTACGATTTAAGGTTAACCTGTAAGCTTTCTTGGGCTTGTAAGGAAGATTACATTTTCCTGCGAGTGACTCTACAGTACTACGGAATCATCAAATTCCCAGGGTACTTCTAGAGTACAGGTGTTGAAACAAGGTTTGCTTTTATTTTTTGCATTTTAATTTAATTTTTTAAAAGGTTACAGACCATTGCTGTTCTGGACCTGTATACATACATCATTTTAGTCTCGAACTAACAGGGATTGCTTATCTTTGCTTTGCCCCAGTGCTGGGATTAAAAGCTTGCCCAACCTTTCCTCACAAAAGGAGCTGATTTGCATAGGAAAAGCCTATGACTCTGGAAAATCAAATAGAATCAAAAATATCCACCAAACTACCGCAGCCGGCAACTTCAGTGACTATGAAATCACTTCTTAAGAACCTACTACGAGCCAGACGGTGTGGCATATGTCTTAAATTCCAGCATTTAGGAGGCAGAGGTAGGTGGATGTATGAGAAGTGAGTTCTGGGACAGCCAGGGCTACAGTATCTTAAACAAACAAACAAAACCAAAACGAACAAAAAACTTACTACTGGCAAAACATGGAAAACTATATTTTTTGACAGGATAATGAACATGATGAAATGCTCTAGCCTGAGGAACCTTGCATATTTGGAGTGACTTCCTTAGAGAAAGGAGTGTACTTGACTTGATTTAGTTCTTGTATTAGTCAGGGTTCTCTAGAGTCACAGAACGTATGGATAGTCTCTATATAGTAAAGGAATTTATTGATGACTTACAGTCTGCAGTCCAATTCCCAACAATGGTCCAGTAGTAGTGAAAGACCCACAACGTGAGAACTCCCACGTTCTGACTCAGGAAAGGCGACACCCCAAATCACTCACAAGAAACGGTCTTGATGTAAATCACATGAGGCTTTATTCGGGGAAAGCCAGAGCTCTGGGGACAACTCATATCCCAGAAATGGATAGAAGAGTCGACCCTGAGGGGAAAGAGGACCCAGTATTTATGGGCCCTCAAGGGGGAAAGGATGAGGAGAAGGAAGTAGGGGATTTTCCTGATCTAACAATATCCATTCTTTCTACAAAAGAAATGGGCACACGGAAGATTTTTATGCTCAGATGCACAGATGCAAAGTGAAATTTTTTCAATCTCAGTCCAGTAACTAAACCACACACACTTGGCAGTGAACTGTATCAGTTGGCAAATACATGAATTCACAGAACAATATGGGCATACACACAGATTCAGGCTATTATACTCAGCTACATAAAAATTTCTGCTAATAGTGAAATCTCTCTTCCCAGTTTCAGAGTCTTTGTGACCTGTTACATTTTTCTCAGGATCTTTTCAGTAGCTGTGAATGGAAGTCCAAGGATCTAGCAGTTACTCAGTCCCACATGGCAAAGCGGGCAAAGGAGTGAGAGCTCCTCTCCCTTCTTCCAATGTCCTTATATGATCTCCAGCAGAAGGTGTAGCCTTCTGTATGCCATCACACCTTTAATCCCAGATGACCTTGAGATTGGAGATCTCCCTATCTTAATCTTCTGGAATCCATAGCCACTATGCTTCAAGATCTCCATAACAAGATCCAGATCAGAAACTTCTACCTCCCAGCCTCCAGGTTAGGGTCACTGGCGAGTCTTCCAATTCTGGATTGTAGTTCATTCCAGATATAGTCAAATTGACAACCAGGGATAGCTACTACAGTTCTGTAGTCCAGGATGATCAGAGCTCAAGACAAGTATCCTAATAACGCATCACCATTGCTGAGATGGCAGTCCACGGACTTCTTTCCTGGCACACAGTGCCTTTGGAGTGCCTTTAGGGACTCATAATAATATCATGGACTATTTATTGATTTTTTTTTACATTCAGGGTTTCCTATTTCTAATGGGTAAATTACAAGATGGTGTGTGTGTGTGTGTGTGTGCGCGCCTTATAGCTTATTTGTGGGGTGGGGGAGACAGGAGTAAACAAAAAAAATAAGAGACTTTGGAGTCAGATTGACAGGAAATAATCTTCTTAGACTCTGAAAAATAAGAAAACAACAACAACAACAACAAAACAGTATTAGGAAGGAGGCACGAGGCTCGGGAACAAGGAACTGGAATTGATAGACCACCCTGAACTACAGGTGGGCAAATGTCTCCGGGACCGCAACACAGCTGATCAACAATTTGGCGCCCAAGTCATCATCTTGCTCCAAACATCACTGAGAGCAAGATGGAAGGTGTGAGTTCCTGCTTCTAATAAGTTTTCTCTGTTTAAGGAGTAACTCACAAGACTAGAAAAAGAAAAAAAAAAAAAGGCAAACGGGAGCTAGTATAATACAAGGGGGCTGGACCATCCTATGCTGCATGGGGCTCTGGAAGACTTAGATCCTAGGCTCAAGATTTAAGGCTAAGCCTGAGGCTGGTCCTTTGTGATTAAAGTGAATTTTTTTGATTGGGCATTGTATTAGTCAGGGTTCTCTAGAGTCACAGAACTTAAGGATAGTCTCTATATAGTAAAGGAATTTATTGATGACTTTGTCTGCAGTCAAATTCCCAACAATGGTTCAGTAGTAGCTGTGAATGGAAGCCCAAGGATCTAGCAGTTACTTAGTCCCATATGGCAAGCAGGTGAAGGAGTGAGAGCTCATCTCCCTTCTTCCAGTGTCTTTATATCATCTCCAGCAGAAGGTGTAGCACAGATTAAAGGTGTGTGCTGTCACATCTTAATCTTCTGGAATCTATAGCCACTATGCTTCAAGATCTCCACACCAAGATCCAGATCAGAAACTTCTGTCTCTCAGCCTCCAGGTTAGGGTCACTGGTGAACCTTCCAATTCTGGATTGTAGTTCATTCCAAATATAGTCAAGTTGACAACTAGGGATAGCCACTACAGTCATGTGCATACCTACCTGAGAGAAAGAAGGTACAAAGCACCACGTAGAAAAGGTGAAATGTAAGTAGCTGTATTAGCTGACACTTCTCAGGAAGGCACTGCCCTCCTACAAATGATTCCAGAGGACTCCAAGATGATTGTCTTCAGTGTAAATGACTCAAAAAGAACTGTAGAATGTCAAGTGTCTACTTGGAAAGGCATTGTGTACTTGGAAAGGCATTGAATTCAATGGTATTTTATTGGGACAATGTACCCATGAAAGTCAACGGCTATTGGAGGCATTAAAGAGATTGCCCTGAAACATGAAGATACAACAGTCTCTGCATTCCCAGTGGTAGGAAAAAAAAGACATGCACCACAAAAAGAAACAAAACAAAAACAAGAACAAGAGAATGATCACAGAACAGCCTATGACTTTTACAATGCAAAGAGTATACTAAATATACCCTTTCTACAAATGGACTTAGATTATGTTCATGATGAACTTGACAAAGTGGTGGATGTTGTTTGTCTGTCACTGGAGCAGAACACAGAGCATTCCAGTGTGACATCAGATACCTGGAATCTCAGCACTTGAGACTTGGAGCATGGAGAACAAACATTCCACCAGATTGAAAAAGTGCCCAAGAGGCAGATATATGCTTGAAGATGAATAGAACACCTATGAGAAGATAGACAGACAGATTTATAAATAGATAGACAGAGAAATAGGTGGGTGGATAAAAGGAGAAAGCAAACAAGCAAAAACCAGCAAGATAGTTGCTTATGGGAATAAAATACATATTTAGTTTGAGCCTAGACCCACAGAGGCAGAGGGATGGCAGGGACCCAGCAAGGTCTACTATTGCCTCCAAAGTAATGTGGAGTTGAATAGTAGGGCCAAATACACAAAGAAGAGGAAAAACCTGTCCAGAGTTAATGGTTTGGATATCATGAGCTTCATTGAGAAACATACAGAATGAAAAAAATGAATGAGGAAAGATGTCAGCAAGCTTCAGAGGGTGACAGAGTCTACTAGGAAAGGATGAGAGCAGAGAACACACTAGCATCCCTGCTGAAGTCTGGGTGTACTTCTGTAACAGGGTTCTCTACAGTCAGAGAATTTATGGAGAGTCTCTATATAGTAAGGGAAATTGTTATGATGACTTATAGTCTATAGATCAACACCCGAACAGTGCTCAGGTGTGAATAGGAAGTCTAAGGATCTAGTAGTTGCTCAGTCGCAAATGGCTAGTAGATTCTAAGAGATGTGCTGGCAAGTAAATGCAGGAATCCAAAGAAGAGCAAATCTTCCTTCTTCTAATGTCCTTATATAAGATTTCAAGTAGAAGGGGTGGCATAGATTAAAGGTATGTAACACCAAGCCTGGATCTGGGATTTGTTTTCTCATGGAGTGAACTTGAACACAGAAATCTCCTTGCCTTAGTCTCCTGGGAGTCATAGCCACTGTGTCACAAGATCTCCATGCCAAGATCCAGGTGAAAAAAAGCTATCTGCCAGCCTCAACACGAGGAGAACAGATGAGACTTCCAATACTTGATTATAGTCCATTTCAGATACAGTCAACTTGACAACCAGGAATAGACATTACAGCTTCCATATTTGCCTATAGGCCACCCCTGGGAAGGTTACGACTGGAAAAACATAGAGGCTAACTGTAGTCAAGCACTAAAAGCTGGGACTCAAAGTGAACGGAAAGTCATAGAAGAGAACACAAAATATGGTATCTTCTACATTAAATATTAATGGAAAAGAGCAAAAACCATCAAAAACTCAAGATATAACCTCAGAAGACAGCTAAGTAAAGAATATACACCCAGAAAAAGTGGTAATGAAAATCCATTCCTGAATTCTTGACTTAAAAGCAGGAGGGTTCGCATTATCAAGGATAGCAAGGGAAACTAGTGACCCTCAAAACCAAAAAGAAAAGAAAAGCAAAAACCATGTCTAAGACATGTACCTGAACAGCATGGCCACAACATTTCAAGGACTGAAGGCAGACAAGCCTGAGTTTAACTATCTCTATGCCAGAAGGAATGAAACGTATTTTCCTCTAACAACATAGCCACTAGGTTCACTCATACAAAAGGAAGTAGAGAATCAATTTTGAGGACCTCAATTTTGAGGACTGATAACCTGACCACACTGTGCCTAAGAAGAAGGGCACTGTTCTAGGAGGCTAGCACTACACAGCGCCTGCTCCTCTGGGAACATGAGGGCACATGTCAGCATCCACTTCTCTGGTCCCAGCTGCCTAGAAACACAGGGATGCACACCGCTAGGATGCACCATCGAACTCAGTTTCCAGGATTTCTTGCCAGAGGTGACTTCAGCACCGCTCCAGGGAGCACAGCCATTGTCCCCCACGAAAAGCAAGGATTCGTGGACCCACTTTCTCTTATCTTTTGGCATC
>CACVCL010020878.1:0-73476 GCA_902729485.2 Mus minutoides
TATTATATATATATATATATATATATATATATATATATATATATATATATATAAAACATATGCATTATATCTCCTGTTGAGTCCAGTTAGAACTGTACCTGTGTATGTATATATGTTTAGGGGTGAGCACTTGGGATTGTATAACCTAACTGAGGCTTGTCCTATGAAAAGACTGACTCTCCCTCTTTTGGCAGCTTTTAGTTACTTAAAGACTTCATATAGGGGTGGGACCTTATGGGAGAAAGCAATCGATAATCCTACCTGAGAGCTTTGGGATTGTCTAGACCACCTTAAACCTCTGAGATCTGTTAGGACCCAAAAACCAGCTAAGACTCCTATAGCAAACTGCAACTGAGTCCAGCATAGCAAGATACCCCACGGTGACATTTACATCTTGAGGGTAACACAGTTGTTTAAATCCACTCAGCTAGGAGGGGATTTGTGGTTGGTATTGTAAATGTAGCCAACTACTTCTTTCTGTCTGGTGAAGTCATAGACCCTAAAGGAGAATCTATTACTATCACTTTTCCTACATCAGTAGAATTCCTAGCTGTATCCTAAACACTTTCCCATATCTCTACACTCCTGTGTCACCCTCACCCCCCTCATCAAAGAAGCTTTTCTTGTAGCAAATGGGGACTATTATACCGAAAGCCAAAACGACTGAGTTGCTTTTGACTCTGTTCATCCCATTCACTGAGAAAGCTGCACCTCTAGATGAACAGCTGCTCCCGGGAGACTGAGGCAAACATATCCCTCTGAGGCCAGCCCCATTGCCTCTCCATTTCAACACAAAAGGGCGGGGGAAATCCAAGGGCCTGTATAGGGCACAGTGGGAGGGTCAAACCGGCCCTGCGCATTCCATTTCTCTGAAGTCCAATCAGTTCAGGACTCAGAGGGCAGATGAACCATTGATGCAGGATCAGTGCCGCAGACCTTTGTCCCCCAAAGGCCCTGATGCCAGCAGCACCTGGGAACCTCCTACAAGCACCAAGAGATCCTACGTTCATCATCATGTCTATATACCTCTTCTTCCTGAGAACTTTGGGGTTGCCATCTTAAACCCCTGAGATCCATTAGGGCCCTATGGATACTAGGCAGTTCTAAACTCAGAGGGCAGGCAGGAGCCCAGGTCCACATAACATGTGAATGGTTTTGTTGCAGCACATAGATCCAGGTACACCCTGTGTGTTCATTTCAGGAGGATAGCAGGTGTGCTGTTACATCATGGGGAAGTTTGAATTCAACATGGCCTGAATGTCCTAATGACTTACTCAAGATGTGAATCTTACCACACCATCGTGAAGACGAAACTCCTCACAGATAAGTTTCTAGTGACTCCAGGGATATTTAGTAACTTCAACACGCTGATAAATTAAAATTCTTTGCATCTTCTTTTTGGGTCTCAGGACTTTCTATTCAAAGTCCGAGTTAAGGCTGGGTGGTGGGTACTTAAATCTGCTTGAAATATGACACAAAAGCCATGGGCTGAGATAGAAAGTCTTGCAAAGTCGATAAACCTAGGGAGAGCATGTGCAGGCTGGGTCCTGTTATGGATTTTCAGACTGGCTGGAGAGTCATTTTAAACAAGAGAAAAAAATGTGACAACCTCATGTTTATAACATTGACTGAACTTAGTGTTCTTATGGTTGATAGTTAATTATTTTAAAATTAATCTTAGTGTGTGTATGTGTGTGTGTGCAGATGTGTCAGAGGTCAACACTGGGTGTCTTCCTTAATAGTGTGCCACTTTTTCTTCTTTTGAGACAAGGTTCTCTCACTAACCCATGAGCTTACCCATTTACCTACGCTAGCTGGCCAGTGAGTCCCCAGAGATTTTCCTATCTGTTCTCCTCCAGCCCTGGAATTACAGTTGCAGTCTACTGCACCTGGTTTTTTGTGTCGATTCTCACAAATGTCACTGGTTGAGCTATCTCCCTGGCCAGTCCAAGTGCTTACGTGCTTAAATCAGGTTCTGAAGGTACTGAAGCTGAGGCGAGCCACGCATAGTGCGCGCGCATTGTTGAACCAGCCTCAGGAAAGGTAATTGGTCCTAATTAGAGTCAAAAGGCACCATTCAGAGCATAGCTAAGAACAAATTCATGTTTTTGCTTCATTTTTGTATTTATTTGTTATGTGTCTTCCTCCTACCATCACGAGAGGTATTTAAGAGCCAAATTCCAGAAAACCAGGCTTTTCAGAATGGTGTCATTTGTAGTCCTCTCCTAGAACAGGGGCTTCAGAAAAAAATGTGAGCTATGCAGGGGAGAGCCAAGGAATGTGTGTGCCCCTTACAAGGACCTGCAGGTCAGAGGGAGACATCCCAGGAATCTGGCTTTGAAGGCAGAAATCAGTGTGATGGATGGATGGCAGGAAACTTGAAAGGAAGCTAGGGGTGGTGAGGCCAAGCTCCAGCAAGCCAGGGGCTTCCCCGGCCAGGGAGAAAGCCCCATGGCCCGATCTCAGATGGTGAATTACCTGCTTCAAGCTGTTCCTACACCTCCCGTACCCAGGAGCTGGTGCACATGTCGAGATTTCAACACAGTGACATGCCTGCAAGTGGAAGTACAGGGCATGGCAGGTGGCTGAGTAAGGACCCCAGCGCTGGCCTGGCTGACCCTCCCACTGTGCCCTATACAGGCCCTTGGATTTCCCCACCCTTTCGTGTTGAAATCGAGAGGCAATGGACTGGCCTCAGAAGATATGTTTGCCTCAGTCTCCCAGGAGTTAGGTGTTCATCTAGAGATGCAGCTTTCTCAGCGAGGTCAGGTGAGAGCAGCTACTCCGCGGTGATGAGAAAGGATTGTTTGCGGAAAGACCCCTATGTATGCACTGCCGCTGCCCGGACAGCTGCTCCTCTGAGCCAAGGACGAGGGAATCTAGAGCTTCCTGTAAGTCCCAGCCTCACACAGCCTGGCATCCAGGGGCTGGGTACACAGTGCTGTAGCTGTTTTCCCTAACGTGCTTTGCATTCCACAGAAGTGACTCAGTGGCAGCTGCACAGAGCCTCCTGCCTGTAACTTTGAAGGCCCTCCCCACCTGAGGACGACTGTGGTCTGGCCCTTCAGGCCCAGCTCAAAACCCAGCCTCAAAACAGCTCTTGACTCCCAGGTCCTGGGGTACAATATGTTGTCTTCTCCCAGCCCCTGCCTGGGCACAGACATCAAATTGATACGCTCCTCCCATACGTTATTATGCAATTGATACCACCCTTTATAAGGACCAAGTATCATATCTAGGACAGGAACTCGTAGAATGAAGCACATATAATGAGGAGTGGGGTACTTTTTGCATGACTAGGGTTTGAACCCAGGACTTCAAGGTGCTAATCAAATGCTGTATCCCTGAACATCTCATCTCACTGATGTGTTTGATAAAGACCAAGGATATGTTTTTATAGAGTGCAGTATGGTGTGGTGGGAGGGGGGACCTCAGCAAGCCTGTGCTGAAGCATCCCTCACCCTGAGGTACCAGCCACAAGACAGTCTAGTGTAGCATAGAGTTTATTTGGGTGCATGGGAGGGGGAGTTGAGAAGGGAGTAGAGGCAGAGAAAGAGAGGGGACAGAGAAGGACACGAAGGGGGTGGGGGGGAAGAGGCTGGGCAAGAACACATGGAAAGGGAAAGAGAGGGGTCAGAGAGAGAAGAAAGTCAGAGAGTCAGAGAGAGGGGGAGAGGCCAAACAGTTCCTTCTAAAGCAAGCCAGGCCTACCTGACTGTTGCTAGGTAACTGTTGGGCGGAGCCTAGAAGGAATGCCAACACTCACCTGCTCTGTTTTAATTGCAACATTGCCTCTTCTGAAGTCCATGATGATGGCTAGATTTTAACCAAGTGATGCCTCTTCATATAGGCCAGGCTAGACCCCATGTGCTGATAACCTACTCAGTATAAAATGCTCCAGGCTCACTTACCCACCCTGGACCCAGATTAGCCATTTTTTTGAGTAGCCCAGCTTTCCTCCATTATCAGATCATTTAATTTCTCTAAGAATCACAACGCAGTACATCACTGTGGCCGCCGATTGTATTTCTCTATTAATAATATCACGCTCATCTTTGTATTCTTATTCAGCAGGTCTCTCCTGTGATAATGACCCATGATTGAATCTGATTTACATAAATACACAGAGGTGCATACTCTGTACACATATACACACATCTGTGTACATTCAGACACGTCCATACATCTATATACTTATAGCCATCAGTCCCTGTGTGTATGTATGTGATCTTGTGTGAATACATACAAAGCTCATGGATTTGTAGAAGTTAAGGTTTCATTCCTTACGATTATCGTTTACCAGTAACCTCTTTCACAACCTTTTTGTAAGAATGGAATTCCAGTACCTAGCCTTTGCTTGTCAGCATCTCCCCCTCCTCCCTCAGATACTGACAGGAACCTACTGGGACTTGGCAGACAGGATTTCTCACCTGGGAAGTGAATTAACATCAAAAGGGTTTGGTGCTAAGGTATTGGCACCACAGCTCTGCTCCCTGTTCCCTCCCTCCCTCCTGACTGCAGGCTCTTGCTGTAACACCCTTATTGCCATCAAAAGAAATAAGCCCTCCAAGCGGGCTCTAAGCCTCTTTGGAGATCCAGCCATGCCATGCCATCTGTTTCTGGTGCTGGGACCTCGAGTCCCTACCACACTGTGGTTTGGACTATCTTACTAATTCTCCCCTGCCCCCCGAGCCCCTCTGCAATGACCGGCAAGAATGGGTAGATAATCCAAACCACCTTGTTCGCCAGGCACGAGGTTATACATGTTCATTTTTATCTTTATGGGGGCCTGGAGCATCTCTATCCCATCTTAGAGAGAAGAAACGGTTGCTTTGGGGGGAAATGCTTGGCCCATGTACAGCCAGGTAGCAGAGAGCCAAGGCTGGGCGCGCTTTGTCTGGCTCTAAGTTTGCTGTGATGGAAGGGACTTATTCTGTTCATGAAGGTGTCATTGGTGCACAGCAGGGAAGGGTCTGCCACCCTGTGTTCTCAGTCCAGACCCGCTGGGCACCTGTCTTCTTGCTTATCTGCAGTCCTCCACTGCACACACTGTACACTGAGGTCAGTCTCTAGCCCCGACATCCCCAGAAGGGCGACAGGCACGGGGCGCAGTCTTATGCCCCAGTGCAGGAGACATTTGGATTTATTTCTCCAGCTGTGGGGTAACTCCAGGGCAGTTTCTTTTCTAGGCTCACTATCAACATGGCCTGCGCCTGCTTCCTCTCTGCAAAACTTCACCTCATTTCTTATTGAGTCCGCACTTCCTTCTTTTGTGTAAGGAGTCCCCTATTTCCGCTCAAGCCTTATTTTTTTCTTTCCGTCAGTTACTAGTTACTGTTCAAACAAGTGCGAGTTTCCCGCGTCCTTTAGAGCTGAGCCCAACAGCTTCATGGGACACTCCCAGAAGGGGACATCCACAGGGGACAGCGCCTTTGTGGTACTGGTCACTTTTTTTAAAATAAGGAATTACCTCGGGCAGAGAATGAATTTAATGGAGTTCCTTTCACAATCATTTTGAGAAAGTTCGTTTTTTAAATTAAAAAAAATTTTTTTTGGAAATTTCATACATGAGTACACTGGTTTACAATCATTTCTCTGCCCCAACTCTCCCTGCAACTTCTCCCCAGGTTTTCCCTGCACCTTCTATAATTTATAACCTTTCTTTATTACTATTATATTTATAACCTCTCTTTATTATTATTACTGCTTTTTTTTTTTTTTTTTTTTTGGTTTTTCGAGACAGGGTTTCTCTGTATAGCCCTCATGGTCCTGGAACTCAATTTGTAGACCAGGATGGCCTCAAACTCAGAAATCCACCTGCCTCTGCCTCCCGAGTGCTGGGATTAAAGGCGTGCGTCACCATGCCCGGCTATTGCATAATATATATATATACATATATATATATTACACACACATACAACATACTGAGTGCATTTAGTGGTACTCATATGTATATGTGTTTAAGGCTGACTGCTTGGGACTGGATAACCTATCAAGGGATTGGCCCTGGTAAAGACTGATTGTCCTGCTTGGTAGCCATTGATTGTCTGTGGGTCTTCATCTAGGGGAGGGGCCTTGTGAGATTTCCCTTATCCACGCTGGCATGCAAACTGGTGGTGTTGTTATGCAGGTTTTGTTTAAGTGGCTGTATTATTGAGATTTCATGGGTATAGTGTCTTAGAAAGGTCATTTTAGAATCTAATATACCTGGGAACCAGAAGGTCTTTTTCCCCCATAGAAACTGAGATAGACTGAGACTGTCTAATGATGGACTGTTTTGAATGAAAAATAAAACAGCAATGCCTTAGATCATTACCAAGTTTTAAAAGCATCCCAGTACACTGAAACACCAGTGGATTTCAGGTATAGAGATCAGTGACTTAGGAAGACAGTAAGGGGAACACCCCCTTGTTCTAACCACTCCAGACCATCAAACGTTAAACCTAACTTCTCTTGCTTCCTCTTGAACAAGTGAGCTGATAGCCTGGTTTCCCCATGTTGCTCCACCAACCCCAGTGAGGACTCCATCAGCCTTGGCATGCCTTTGAACACATGAGTAAAACCCCACCATAGAACTCATACCCCAAGAGTCCTCACTTCTTTCAGTTTCCTCCACAAGAGTGGTTCTGGAGTCCTCTAATGCTGAGACCCTTTAATACAGTTCCTCATGTTGTGGTGACCCCCAACTATACAATTACTTTTGTTGCTACATCACAACTGTAACTTTACTACTGTGGTGTGTGTGTGTGTGTGTGTGTATTTGTTTGAGAATGAGGTTTGCCCAGCGGATAGTGATCCACTGGTTGAGAACTGATGCTCTGTGACCAAGAGAGGATGGCAACCATGGAAACCGAGATGCAGAGTCAGGTACTCACTAGAGACTGGAAAAACTAGATCCAGTCCATTGCACTTTGTTGCTGTACAGAGGAAACACATGTGAGTCTAGGCTTAGCAGGAGAAAGGACCATCCTTTCAACTCCTAGGCTGAGGTACAGTCACGTTTATTTCTGGAATAGTCTCCTCCTGACGGGCACTACGCGTGATCAGTACTTCTTGTGGCCTTTAAATTAGGAGTCTCTAGGAGAGATTCCACCTTGCGTTTGAGGAAACTGAGGCAGGGAGCAGGAGTAAGACGGCTGCTACAGGGAGCTGATGTACCAGTGAGGCCTGAAAGCAAAGGAGGATCGAGGGCTCCAAGGATGGTCACTAGGACAGTTGCAATCCCCGGGAGATGATCTGTGGCCTGGGCTGAGTCACTGGGCTGGAGAGCAAGAAGAGAGACCCTGTCACTGTTCGGCCAGCCTCTTGTGCACCTCACACTCAACGGCCCATTCAGAGGACACGGGGGCATTTATGTATTTGGGGACATACCAGATCTTGGGGGACATTCACTGTGACGGAACTTGCCTGGAAGGGATGTAAAACCTCTGAGACTGAAGAACCCGCTGTGACAACCTAGAAGACCAGAGTGTGAAGGATGGAGCAGTGGGTAGGGACAGGTCCCGCCATGGTTCCTCAGTTCCTCTGAGTGCCACCGCATGGTGTGGCTCCAGCAGGGAAGTGACAGCCTCATGCTCTGAATAACATAAATCCCTGGAGTTGAGGGCAAGAGCTCTGGCTGCTTCTGATTTCCCTGGGGCTTCCTGGCCAGGTACTGCCAGTAGCCTACCCCCTCCCAATCGCATCTGGATGTCTCCCTCAGGAAGACAGAGGATAGTCAGTTGAGGGGTGAGCCCTTTCACTGTGGGGGAGTTTTACTTGTCTGGTGACCACAAATCTGGGATTAACTTATTGTTCTCACTGCCCTGTCATTTGTCCCTGAGCATCAGTGTGGCCCTGTGCCTTACTTAGAATGTGGACAAACGTCAATTTAAAAAAATCTGAGCCGGGCATGGTGGTGCACGCCTTTAATCCCAGCACTTGGGAGGCAGAGGCAGGTGGATTTCTGAGTTCAAGGCCAGCCTGGTCTACAGAGTGAGTTCCAGGACAGCCAGAGCTACACAGAGAAACCCTGTCTCGAAAAACCAAAAAAAAAAAAAAAAAAAAAAAAAAAAAAAAAAAAAAAAAAATCTAGTTTCCCAGTAAATACTGGTACATTTGTTTCTTTAGATGGAAGCCAAATTGTGTGCTCTGCAAGCTTTTCAAATCTTCTAAGGGAACAATGGAGTTCATGACAAAATGAGAAAACAATTAACTATGGCAGGAAAGGGGAACTTCACAGCACAACCTTTGTCTGCTATTTTAATTGCAGGAGGAGAAATGTGGGGGGTCTCATCGTCATAAAGTCAGCCAGTGGAGTGGTTTTCTTTTTTTTTTTTTTTAATTTCAGAACAATGAAATGGCCCCAAATATTTACACAGGCGCTGGAATTGTTCCACATGAGAACTATGACATCGTGTCAATACACTGTGATGTGGACATCTATCAGTCACCAACATGAAGGAAGGTCAAGGCAAAAAGTTCCCAAGAGTCTCAGCATCCCAGAATCCAATTAAGCCAAGTAGAGGAAGGGGGAAGAGAGGGAAGGAGGGGGGAGGATGGAGGGAGGGAGGGAGAGGGAGGGAGGGAGAGAGAGAGAGAGAGAGAGAGAGAGAGAGAGAGAGAGAGAATATCAAAGGTAGGAAGGAGGGAGGGCAGGAAAGAAGAAGCAAAACCAACTCTGGGATTGTTTTTTTTTGGGGGGGGGCAGGCTCTCACTGTAGCCCAGACTGCCTTGGCTGACCTCAGACTCCTATCTGGGCCTCTGTAATATTGGGATTACTGTATTTAGCAGAACTTGCCTCTTTATTCAACAGTCAGATCACTCACAGCCCTTAAAAAGACTGGATATTGCTGACACTACAGCTGTCAGCTACCATGCCTGGCTCATGTAGTTTCCATTTAAAAATGTTTTACATTTATTTATTTATTCATTCATTCATTTAGTGTGTGTGTGTGTGTGTGTGTGTGTGTGACATTTCTCTGGTCCCACATCCATTTTCTTTATGCAGTTTCTCTGGAGTTCACTTCTGGAAACAGGTGAGCTCGAAGAGTTCCTGTGGCTCTCCCAGGCACCAGGCTGACACCATCTCACCTAGAGCCCCTGAAATCAGATAACATTTGCCTCCCTCTCTTCTGACCTAAGTCCCCACAGCCATGTGGCCCCAAAGCAGAAAGGCCTACTTAGCTCTCTGCCTGGCTGATTCCTGTGCCTGACTTCAGACTCCTGTGTCACTGTGTCCCTAATTCCTCCCTAACCAGTAGAGAAGTGAGTCAGCCAAGCAACCATCAATGGCCTGGCACGTCCCCACAGCCATATACACATGCGTGGCAGAGACATATGGCCCCTGCTTCTTATCTGGCCCCGAGGCAGAACTGGAGGGGAATCTGCAGGACTTTGATTGATGTGTGTATGGGGTCATTGAAAAATCAAGGACAGTCACTGTCTCCATGTCCTGAGAGAGGCATAGGCACTTTATGATGGATGATTGGTCTAGTCCTCTTCTACTAGACCCATGTCTTTACGTGCTCCTGACTCTTGAAAACCTCATCTCTAAATTGGAGGCAACAGCATAGTCTACTTGGGACTGGAAGGATTCGGAGAATAATATAGCCCAGAACCTGCAGAAAGACTCCAGGTAAGCCAGGAAGTCACCTGTTTCTTTGTAACCAACTACATGGGAAGAGAACGCTATAATACAATGGTTTCCAACTTGTGGGTCTCGACTCCCTTAGTGGATCAAATATCAGATATCCTGCATATCAAATATTTACATTATAATTCACAACAGTAGCAAAATTATAGTTATTAAGTAGCAGCGAAACAATTTTATGGTTGTATGGGCCACTACATGAAGAACTGTAGTTCAGGGTCACAGGGTTAGGAAGGTTGAGGACCACCGGTCTAATCCATTCACTGTCCTCCTGGGGAGCTCAGATCAGGGCACCTTTATGAGGCCAGGTTCCCTGGATAAATGGATAGATGTACCATTCCATTTGAACCTTGGCTGTGTTGCAACCAAGCTCTTCCAACACCAGGGCCAACACTTTCCCTTTAGGAAGTCATTGGACTTCCCAAGTTTGTTGAAACTTGCAGCACACAAAGGGGAGGTAGAGGGCTGGAAAGTTGGCTCAGCAGTTAAGAGCTGCTCTTCCAGTGGTCCTGAGTTCAATTCCCACCAACTACATGGTAGCTCACAACCATCTGCAGTGGGATCTGATGCCCTTTTCTGGTGTGTCTGAAGAGAGCAACAGTGTACTCATATACATAAAATAAATAAAAATTTTTTTTTCATAAAGGAGGAGGGTAGAAAGGATGCTTTCAGGCTGGGCTGCAGAGCTTCAAATGGTGCAGTGGCTGAGGCTGGTGCCTGAATCTCATGCCAAAGCAGAGGGAGCCACACCCTGGCCATGCCAGGGATGGTGACCACAGAGTGGGAGTCCCCCTTTCCCACAACAGAACACCTATTCATTATGCTTGGGGCTGGAACCTAGAAGGACTTAGGAAAGGTCACTCTCGGCGTTTTGAGGATGAGGCAGTGCTGTGATTAGAGAGTCTGGGTGGGCAGGGTAGCCACACACTGCCAGCTCTGACCCAGAGAATCTATCGAGCAGCCTCTAGTCTCTCCCTGCTGAGGCTGTCTTGTGTCCCCACAAAAGGACAAGAGAGTCCAGAGTGAAAGGAGGGGGTGGGAGACTGCCCGCTGGGAAGATAACACTGGGAGGATTTGGCCACAGAGTCTGAAAAATAGCAGCCAAAGTGATCGTGGGGAAATTCAGGAATGTGCAGAAAATCCGCAGAAAGTCAACACTGTTTTTTGGGGGGAGGGCTTTTGTGTTCCTGTGCTCTGTTTCTTTAAACCACCAGAGTCTTAGACACTTATTTTCTATTTGTACCACCTACCTTTAACATTAAGACAGTCTACTGCTAGGCTGGACTCATAGGTAGCTCAGTGGTTAAGGCCACTTTCTGCACATCCAGAGGACCAGAGTTTGTCCCCACCATCCACATCAAGCAGCTCACAACCAGCACCTCTAACTCAAGCTCCGAGAGATCCAACACCTTTCTGGTGTTTGCAGGCATAACATCTACACATAGCAGACACACAGGACCCATTCACATAAAAAAAAACAAAACAAAATAAACTTTTAAAGATACTTTTCTTTTAGGATGTATTAGTGTTTTGTGCACGTGTATGTATATGCACCATGTTGCAATACCTATGGAAACTAAGAGCATACCCTCTGAAACTGTAGTTACGGATGGTTGTAAGGTGCTCTGTAGGCACCAGGACTGAAACACAGGTTGTCTAGAGGGGCAGCCAGTGGTTTTAATGGTTGTGCCATTAAAATCCAGCCACCTAAATAAATAAAAATAAATGAGTGAATATAGTAGAAAACTTTGTAATTTATTTATTTAAAAAGGTACTTTAATTTGCTGTAATATAAACCACATCCCATGAGACGCGGGTAAACTGCATCACTGAAACCCCCTGACACAAGCCTTTAACTGAGACTTAGAGGAGGTTCATACTGTTTTGTCTACTCATGGCTGCCCTTCGTTGAACAACCCATCCCTGTCTCCTGTTGGACACCATCATCACTTCCCTGAGCCTCACATCGAGTCAATATGGGAATCACAGATATCTGCTCCTTGGAGCTTTCTGTATGGCCAGGGATGGTGGGGTTAAGGAGAAAGGAAGCTGTTCCCAGTGGCTAGACACATCTATCCTGTTCCTGTACCTCCAGTGACTTACAATGCTGACCTAATCTTGGGTCAGTCAGGCCTCTGTGCCCTGTGCTCACTAGGGCCTGGGAACCCCCCCCCCTCCCATATAATGCTCTGAAGGCTCTTGTAGTAACTTAGGAGTTCCAGTAAAGCTCTTAGCTACTCCCCCATGTTAGCAAGAAATCAATATGGAACACAAAATTGTATCTTCTTTTACTCACGATGCCCTGTTGATAACACATGTACCCATCCCTCTCATACTGTGGTTTAGACTTGGTTGTGCCTGTCCCTAGAGGTTTCTGTGTTAGAAGCTCTGCTTCTTATGTGTCGGTTCTAAGAGGGGGTGGAAGATTTAAGAAGTGGAGCCTAGAGAAGATGGCAAAGGCATCAGGGACACAGCTCTCAGAAGGGATTGCCTGTGGCCAGAGAGAAGTCTTAAAATGAGCAGGACTCCCTCCACCCACCAACCCTGCAACTACCTGGCTTCCTGACCTCATGTCATGGGCTCCAGTCATGGTGCCAACCTCCAAGATGTGATGTCATCAGGAGCCTCCGCAGAGTCAGCAGGTGTTAATGTCCTCCAGCACCGTGGGAACTTAAGTTCACAGCAAGAAACCAGCACCTACAAGGTTGATTGACTGATGGGAACATCAGTGGTTGTGAAGAGGTTAGAATGTTGCAGGTCTAATTATCATTCATCTCTGTCTGTCTTGAGTCCTTGTTGCAGCCATTTCCAGCCTGCACCTCTTTGCCTGGTTTAACAACCTTGTGACTACCATGTGAATCCTTTAGGTATACCTAATAGACCCACCAGTTTCTACCAACCCCAAAGCTAAGAATGCCATCATACGGTACCTGAGGCCTTTGGCAGAGCTTCTACCATTTTTTGGAACCTGCCTATGTGGAGAACCCACAAAAGTCTTTGAAGAGTGTCTTGAGTGTGACTTTCTTTGTTCGATTCCTACTAAAAACTTCACAGCCTACTACCACGTTAGAACATGGATTTTAGAACAACCTGAATCTGTGTTCCAGAGCCATGGTCACCCATATTTGGCTCCAAGATAAGCTATCTCTTATCCCCTTTTGAGGTGAGAGCTGAGATTTCTATCTTGTATGCTGAGACCCAAACAATCCTCTTTTCTTCATAGATTCCTCAGCCTTGATGGTTGCATTAAAGCAATGAGCCAATGCACTCTCTCCAGTTGCTTTTGGTCATGGTGTGTATCTATCACAGCAAATAAAACCTAAGACCATGACATACTCTTGTCATCTCAGTGCTGGGGCGACAGAGATAAGCAGAGCCCTAGTGTTCACTGGCACAGTGGTTTGAAGGAGAATGGCCCCCACAGACTCACATATTTGAACATTTGCTCCAAAGTTGGTGAAACTATTTGGGAAGGATTAGGAGGTGTGGCCTTGTTGAAGGAGGTGGTCACTCAGGATGGGCTTGGAAGTTTCAAAATCCCACACCATTACCCCCTCTCTGCCTATTACTTGTAGATTGGGTGTAAGTTTTCAGCTATTTCAGTGTCATGCTTGCCTCCTGCCATGCTCCCTGAGATATCATCCCCATAATCCTGTTGGGGAATTCTATTGTGGAGGTGTGGCTCAGTTGGTCTCGAGCTTGCCTAACATTAACAAAGCCCTGGGTTTGCTCCCCATACCCAGAAACCAGTCATGGTTACACAGACCTATAATCCCTGGAATTTGGAAAGTGGAGGTAGAAGTATTAGAAACTCAAGATCATCCTTGGATGATGAAGGGAGGGAAGGAGGGAAGGAAGGAAGGGAGGAGGACAGGGGAGGAGAATGAGGGAGGGAGGGGAGGAGGAAGAGAAGGGAGAATAGGGAGGAGAGAAGGAGGGTGTCCCTCTCCCCTAACACTTGAGGTCACAGCTGAGGGTCCAGAGAGGGGAAGTGCTGTGAGGACAGCCAGGAGTTATGGAGAACTCAGGCTTTGAGAGAGAGAGAGACTTCCCAGAAAACAAGTTTCAGGGAGCAGCTCATTTAATTGGGAAGGAACAAAGGCTTTGTAAACCCTTAGGAGTGCCTAGGGGGTGAGTGTAAAGCATTGGTGGGGCCAGGGTGCTGGGGATGCCTCATTTGCATACGGAGGATTCCAAGTGCATGCTGGTCATGACCTTATAAGGAGAGAGGAAGTTGAACCTGGCAGCTACTAAGCAGTGTGGGCAAAGGTGGGGGAGGGGAGTGGTCCCACTTCCTGCCAATCTGGAGCTGAGATGTCCAGGGTCAGAAAGAATTTGCTTCCACTCCTGCTCTGAACTGGTTTCTGGTTCCAGGATTCCCAGGTCCTATAGGAGGGTGAGCTCACAGCTGGCCACTTTCTTTAACTTCAAGTCTCCTGGCAGGCCAAGTCAGTAGGCTGAAGGATCCTCCGAGTCTTTGCTAGTGGTGTCAGGTTGATATACATATTTTCAAACAGTAAACTTTTCTCAGGAAGTCAGAGACAATCCAGGAAGACAGGAGGAACCGACAGCCCCTCCTGCTCACCTAACTGTCAGTCACACAGGACAGCTGCAATGGTTGGGATAACCTCATAAAGAGATTGACATCTGTGAGATATGTAGGGGCAAGTGAAGCATAAAGTAGCTCAGCTTGTCCCCGAGAGCCTTAGGTTACAGTGTCATAGAAGGAAGGGGGCTGGCACCTGCAATATAAAGATCATGCCTTCTTCATTTCTCTTCTCAAGAAACATATAAGGGGGTGTACACTTGTAACCTTAACACATGGGAGGTAGAGGCAGGAGGATTATGTAAATTTAATTTTTTTTTCAAAACCTATTTTTAGCTGGGCAGTGGTGGTGCACGCCTTTAATCCCAGCACTTGGAAGGCAGAGGCAGGTGGATTTCTGAGTTTGAGGCCAGCCTGGTCTACAGAGTGAGTTCCAGGACAGCCAGGGCTAAACAGAGAAACACTGTCTTGAAAAAACAAAACAACCTATTTTTAATGGTGGCTCTAAAACACATCTACCTCCCTTGTAGCTCACCACCCACCAGAGGTAGTGGGAAAGAAAGGACATGGGGGTAGGGGGGGTGGACCTGTTTAGAAAGGTTCTTTGGAACAACTCTTATCCGGGTTGTCTGGAAATCAGCAGTTCAGTTCACAGGTCAGCAGCGGCAGCTCACTTCACGGATACACCAGGAATCCAGTCCAGTAGAGTGGGAGTAGCAAACAGGAGTCAGCACTCAGCAGCAGTGGCACTACCTAGGGGAGAGACAGCCTCAGCTCAAGTCAGCAGGCAGGGCCAGCAGCAGCACCTGGAGACTGTCTCTGCTGTGCCTCTCTCCCGAAGTGGAAGATCAGTAATGAGGAGAGACCAACCAGCTTTGTGCAGCTAGCTCTATAAACAAGCCTACCTCAACCTCCGTAGCAGTTCATCGAGGTCTATTTATATACCCTCTCATCTGTCTTGCCTCAGCAAGATGTCAGCAAGTGATGTCAGCCTGTCTCATCTGACATCACTCTGCCAATCAGCCTGAGTCCACACAAGCGGCAACAAACTGCAGTAAACCACGAGAAGTCTTCTCTCTGTAGAGTCCAGCAAATGCAGCTCAAGTATGCAATGTAAGGTTTTAGCAAAGAATCCTTTATCACACGTTCTTCCAGTTTGCTTCAGCAGAACATTTTTTTTCACCTGTGTCTGCTTCAGGAAAACACTCCTTCACGTGTTTGCCCCAGCAAAACACCATCCAACACAATTGACTTTGCAAAGAACCTGTAAGTTTCCACTTCAGAATTACCAGGGGTTTATCTTCTTTTTCTGCTACGCAAGGGAATCTGAGGCCAACATGGGCTACATAAGACTCTGTAAAAATAAATGACAGGGGGTAAAATTGTTAATTTTTGTTGTTGTTTGTTTTAGAGATAGGGTTTCCTCTGTGTAATCCTGGTTGTCCTGGGACTCGCTTTGTAAACCAGGCTGGCCTCAAACACAGAGATCCACCTGCCTCTGCCTCCTGAGTGCTGGGATTAAAAGTGTGTACCACTGCCCAGATAATTACTAATATTTACATGATTCTTCCTGGGTCCAAGTAGTGACTTAAATGCTTTACAGGTGTCAGTCTTTTTTTTTTTTTTTATTCTCTTGCAGTTGCTAAATTTGGACCTAGCAAGGTGAGTTAGAAGTTATATATACTTTATTTCATCAACATAGAAACATGGAAACTGTAGCACTGAGCAGCCCACCCAGGGTCACCTGCCTCCTAGCTGGCAAGGTCAGGATTGAAACTGTGCAGTGGAGGAGGTGAAGTCCAAGGTGCTGGTCGCTGCAATCCTTGGAGAACGAGAGAATGAGTGACCTTGGAGGGGCCTGACAGGAAGACAGGATGGGAGCTTGGGCCTGTGTGACATCCGTTCATTGGCCTTTTTCCTGGTCCTTGGATCTGTCTTTAACTACATCCTCCAGTGTCCACATCCTTGCTTCTGTCTGGAACTGTCTGTCCTTTTCCACCCACCTGCCACTGAGCCGATGCCTGCAGAACCCATCCTTGCCTTGCGAGTACTGGTTGGGGGCGGACGTTTCAGAGTCAGCCTCTTCCATTGGACGTTTCCAGATGATTTTTAAAGTTTTTAAGTTTCTGGAGCTTCAGCGCTCCAGAAAAGGCCTCTGTGGAAAGATTGGGTGTAGTGCCACTAAAAATCATAGCATTCATTATCATAAAATCCAAATCTTCTTCCGTCCCTCAGTGAAGAGTTCCGCTCTTATGAGACGTGTTTGAGTTCAGCTATACCTACTGCAGGTATAGTGTTGTTGCTGTTAACTGCTGAGCCATTTCCGCAGCCCCAAGTTTATTGCTCTCAACATAAAATTTTAGGTGATCATTTTGCCACATAGGAAAAATATGTGTTTTAACCTAACATTTAAACATGCGCACATATATTCAAATATATGTTGTTGTTTTCATTTACCACGATGCTGCCAGTCTTGCTGATTTGCATAAGCTTAGTCACTTATGTCTACTTCCCTTCTAGAGTTACACCTCGTTGGATTGGTTACAACTTTCAGAAAAGTATTTGGTAACAACAGTGGTACTGATGCAGGGTAAAAGGTAACTGGAGAGTGAAAATCTGGAGCAAAGGTCATTTAAAATGATGCTGAAATAGGGCAAGATACTAAGGGAAGCTAGCATTTGGCAGCCACCAAGCTAAATAAAATAATCGGGTGTTTGTTTGTTTGTTTGTTTGTTTCGGACCAGGGGATGCTGGGTACTCTGAGGAAGCGCAGAATGAGAAGCAGGAACAGTCCCAGGAGTGGACGCCCTGGTGGGCCATTCCCAGCAAGGAAGACCCTGGGGAATGAGGTCAGGGTTCTCCTTCAGCAGGTGAAGCACAGGGCCAGTGAAGCGCTGGGACAGGGACAGGGACAGGGACAGGGACAGGGACAGGGACAGGGACTCATGAGTCTCGTGACCACCACCTGCTCACAGCTGGTCAGCACTGGAGAAGTTGGTTTGTCCCTTGCACACTGACAAGGAACATTTAGTGGGACTCTCTTCCTATGACCGTCTTTGCTGGATGAACCAGCACCTTCCAGGTTTCCTGAACACTCAGTGTGACTCATAACTAGAGGTGTGACACTGGCTTTCTTATATTTTTGGTTGTGAGCCTAGCCTTTAACGGCTGAGCCATCTCTCCAGCCCAACGCTGGCTTTCTAATAAACCTTCCGAGACCCAGTTGATTCCAGGCTGCTTACATATGTTAGCAGCCTAGGTTGTTGTGGTAAAACTGAATAGGAGACAGACAGACAGACAGACAGACACACACACACACACACAAAATGATTTCAATGAGATTACATGAGTTGGAGCATATTGTGAGCACATTCAAAGAGGACGTTTTCTCAAGGCAGCACAAGAAGGATCACATGGATTGTTTGGATATCATCCTTAGCTACAAGTTTCGGTGAAAAGCTGGCATTGGTCCGAGGTTACCAGGCAGTTGTTGGTTAGATGTCTATGCAGAAGTATTTCTGTGTAAAAGGCACAGTGGCCTTTGCACAAGACTTTGTTATTCGGCATGAGAGTGAGATGGCCGCCTTCAGAACTTTCTAGATTGATTGGACTGATGGCTAGCCAGGGTTTGACACATGCCACTGCATTTTAATCCTGGCAATGTTCATGTGATCATTCAATAGTTTGGCCAAATGCTACATGTAAATGCAAAACGAAGCTCTTATTTCTGTAAAAAACTAAAAGGAATTCTCAAGAAAGCCATAAGAAGGAGCTTTGAGAATGATTTTCAAGAGTGTGGTCAGGATGCTAATAAAAGAGGCAGAGACTGTAAGGACTTTAAGGTTTCATGCACGCATGACCTTGGGATTCAAAGTACTTGCTCCATTAGAAACACACACACACACACACACACACACACACACACACACACACACACAAAGCCCCCTGGCACACACTCATTCTACCACACCAAAGCACACTTCCCAGGCAGCAGCCCACAGGAACTACACTGTGCATCAGCCCTGAAGTCAGAGCAGGTGCTGCTTTTGGCAACACACCTACAAAGCTCACCAGCCCAAGCTCACTCGGTCCCCACCCCAAACCCACCAGTTCAAGCACATAGGGTCAACACCCTATAAACCCAGAGTCGCCGATGACAATACAATGCACACTTTCCCTCTCTGTACCCTTGGGCTCTGCCACCATGCTTTTTTTTTTTTTTTCCAGAATGTAAAAACCCTAACACTGGACCATTGTCCTTCCCAGAGTTTGGGGGAATCCTCTGATAAAAGGAAGTGATCTCTTGATAATCCAAGATGGTGAGGAAGCCTCCTCTTCAAGCAACAACGGAGAAAGCTAGACTTCAAACCACAACAAGTGGCAAACATTGCCTTAAGAACAGTTTTTTTACTACAGACGCGTAAAAATTAAATCCTTCTTCACCATCCATGTTGATCAGTGTTTTTTTTTTTAATATAAAAACAGCGTGGGGACTGGAGAGATGGCTTGGAAGCTAAGAATGCTTCTGCTCTTCTAGACCAGATGACCCAAGTTCGATTCCCAACATCCATGTTGTGCATCTCACTCCAGCTCCAGGAGATCCAACAGGGGTGATACCCTCATCTGGTTCCCCCCCCCCCCCCTGGGAGACCAGTACACTCAGGTTCAGGTTCCATGCTTACATTTATGAGATTTAGTGTAGACACTTGAAAGGACTGGCTTGTCTAGATGACTACTGTTATGAACATCTGTAGCCAGGGCACTCAAGTCCCTACTTTATACAGTGTAAATACTTAGGGCCAATATTTCAGTTGTCATCAATCCTTAGGTATTAGGCTAAGTCAATCAGATCTGAGGATGGGAGATGAGAGTCACTGAAGGGTCAGTGTGAGCAAGGAAGGGGGTTCTCCCAACTTCTAAACCAGGGCATTCTCTCTCTCTCTCTCTCTCTCTCTCTCTCTCTCTCTCTCTCTCTCTTTTGGAAAGCATTTGACTATTTCTCCCCTCACTTTCGGTTTGGTTATCGCTGCTCTCATTTCCCATGCCTGCTGTCAAGTGTATCTCTGCAAAAAGCAAACAGGCCAGCCTCCACCTGTTGCCCTTGACAATGGGCACACCCTGTCCGCACAAAAGCTACAGAGGCTCTTGGGTGTCACCACGGGAAATAGACTGATACAGCCATGACCTCAGGAAATCAGGGGAGCCAGGAGCCAAATGAAGCTCAACACCATCACAGGAAACAAGAGGGAGGTGTCCGGGCCAACACCCCGGCTTTTCTCATGAAGAGTCAGAGGAAAGGGCCACAGTTGAATGTTTGTGTTTCTGGAATTCCTGATGAAATCAAATCCCTTCTGTCATCATCAGAAGCAGGAGACAGAGCTTATTGCTACCCGAGTTCTTTCTAGAAACTACCACAGATAATCTTAGGACAAGCCCCTGTGAAGCACGGTTGGAGTTTGTTGTGAGAAGATGGTTTTAAGCTGTGGTTGTTTTGCTTTTGTTTTGAGACTGGTTCCCAAGCAGCTCAGCTTGGCCTGGAATTGGAGGCCATCAGTGAGGACCGCAGACTTCTGATTTTCCTGCCTCTTCCCCTGAAAGTGCTGTGTTACCTGTGGGCCTCGGCACCCAGTTTAATAGAAGGTGTTGATACAAGGTTAATGCTGGTGCTGCCACCGAGGGAAGTACTTCAGAGGACAGCTGTGCACATGCCGGGGCGGATACAGTGTTCTTGAAGAAGACTCCCAGTTGCCAGATTTGTGGTAGTTGGTCTAAAGAGCAAAGTTCAAAGGATATTACTCACAAATTGGGAAAAGGGATAGAGCATTCCAGGAATGGATTGTGATTTTCTAGAAAAGGGTCACTCCCCATTTTCTGTTTCTTCTATGAGGTTTTCTGGCTGCGTCATAGTGTCAGGCAGATAGAAGCTAATGTACCTTTGTAATGAAGCAAAGCAGGGTCAGGGGTCAGGGGTCATCGGGGTCACCCATGTTGGTTCTAGCTAGTTTGGGATGGTCCCACATAACATAACTGCCTTGTGGCTTCTCTTTCTCCATGGCTGTCCAGTCTACTTGAGTATAAGCAAGACCTCTCTGAGGTAGTCAGGTGATGAGGGCGCCAAGACCTACTAAAAGTTGTGATAGGACCCCTGTCTGTCTGTCCCTTCTGTTATGTGAGAATACATGGACGATGCCATTTTGGAATTTTGGAGCAGAGAGAGCAAGCAAGGAGCGAGCAAGCCCTCACCAGACACAGATCGCTGACTCCTGTACATTGGACCTCCCAGTCCTCAGAAGTGTGGGAAACATATCTCTGTTGCTTATAAACTAACAACGGGTAAAATTGCTGTCAAATCCCAGACTGAGAAAACACCCCCCCCCCAACCCTTTTACTGCCTTGCGTTCACACCTATGCAGCAAGACTAGGTGCTGGCCCTGGGGCTCAGTTACCCTCACAGGGGGGCTCAGGAAATTTCCAGAAGGGTCAGGAGCATAGACTTCCCCTCCTACGGCCTACATAAGAAAGTAGCTTTTGTCTAAACCAATTACACATCTTCATGACTCAGGGCTTTTTCTCTCATCAGGAATGGCAGGACTTGAAAGAGAGAGCAGGGTAGGCTCACTTGGGCAGCCGTCTCTTTAAATACCCCCCTCACAACCCCCTCTTCCCTTCCTAAAGAAAGAGAACCCCAAATGAAAAGACAGCCCATCCCTCTGCATCTGAATTTGAATATCTTTTCTACCATTGCCAGTCTGTCTTCAAAGTCCCCGGTTCATAGTCCATAGTCACAAGCAACCGGTCCCAGCTCTTGGCTGATTGTGGAGACAATTGGCCATTTGTTACTAGTCTTAATGAGCCAAGCGGGTAATTGTTTCTGGCTGGAACCACCGGGGGCACAATCAGTGGTCTGCATTCGTAATTTCTGGTTAAATCCCTACTAGTTGGGCTCTCCTGGCTGGCAGAGAGCCGGCCTGTTGCTTTTAAGATCCTTCTGCTAAGGACATTCAGGCACAGCGGAACAGAACCGGAGTCATACATTTTACACTCCTTGCTAGCTCTAGATAATGAGAGAAGTATTCCCGTAAGATGCTGAGCTGGTCCAGAGGATACTGGATCCGTTCTCTTCCTACATCCTAGTGAAAGAACAAAACTAGAGCCATTCTGCACGTGCTCAAAGCCACACAGATGGCCATCTCAGACGTATACTCCCAGAAACATGCCTGTGTTCTGACCTCTCACCTCCTTGTCACCATCTCTGACATCTGGGGACTAAGGACACTCTTCCCTGAATTCACAGTCATCACTATCGGATGGGCAGCCAGCCACTGTACATGCTCCTCGGGCCTGCCAAGCCTGCTCTGAAACAGCTCCCGTACCCCTCTCCCTCAGGTCCCGGCTCTAGTTACTCCCTGCTCTGCATTCAGATAGGGCTGATAGAACATCACACAGCAAGAAGGCAGCCCTGATAGCCACATGTAGATGGAAATACCATTCACAGCATTTTTATATGGAATGTACAATGAACACAGATTTAGGTAAGGGTTGGGGGAGCGTATTCCACTGAGAAAAATATCTCGAATACAAGCACTGATATTTCTGGATAAATTTTTATAACATTTAGACATTTTGTTTTGTCTTTCAGGTAAAAGGCAATTCCCAGATCTTCTTTCCCAAGGAGCTGAATGATTCTGTTATATAATTATGTATAAAAATAGACAAAAGATCTTTCCACAAGCAAATTCAGATCACTGAACCACAATAGAAATAAGCTTTGAAGGTTGTATGACCCAGGGGTGTGCATTTGTGTGTGAGAGAGAGAGACCCAGGGGTGTGCATTTGTGTGTGAGAGAGAGCACGCATGTGTGTGTGTGTGTGTGTGTGTGTGTGTGTGAGTGAGAGAGAGAGACAGAGACAGAGAGGGGAGGAGGGATATGTGTACACATTTTTTTGTCACCTATAGATAGAAAAAAAACCTAGTGCTTGCCTGTATGACCTTTCTTGTCTTTGTGACGTCATCTGGCTCCTCTCCACACCTGCTTGGGTGTTGTGGGGAAGCAGGAAGTGCTACGTACCCAACTCCTTACATTAGTTGTTCAGTCTGGGAGCCTTTTCACAGTGTGCTCATCTGAAAACAGTGTTCTTGGGAGAAATGTTGTACTGACTTTCAGAAGTCCCTGGTGCATCACCTTCCTGCCTCATGGAGCTCCTGTGGAGCCCTTGAATACTGGTACCCATGTTCTTTTTGAGGAGATGGGGATAGAGGATGAATATAATCAAAGCACACAGGAAGAAATTCTGTCTCTTTGTCAGTCTGTCTATCTGCTAGGATTTATGAAGCCCCCCCCAACACACACACATGTGCCCACACACATACAAGTGCAGAGAGAGAGAGAGAGAGAGAAAGCCCACACTCCATTCCATCCTTTGATGTACACAGCTGTCCGTCCCTTAATTCTTCACCACCCCACAGTCTGTTCTTAAGTCCATATTAAAACAATTTTCTTCCCAGGAAATTGGGAAATTGAGGGCTATACAGAGAAACCCTGTCTCAAAACAAACAACAACAAAACAACCAAACTCACTTTTCTTAATAAATGACTTTACTTCACACTTTAAGATCTGTTCTTCTGTGTTAAGAATCCTGGCTTCCACCAACCTAAGGTTTCTGAGGACACTTCTCGGGCTGCACAGCTGGCTGTGTTCAGTTTCCTGCTACCTCTTGGCCTTGCCAGCAGCCCCCATTTTCCATGTTCCTTCTGCCTGATGTGTCTGTGAATTTGTGAGCTTTTCTGCCTCATGCCTCAGATATACAGAGAAAGCAAACCTGGGGAAGAGAGAATCATTCTCTTCATCCTCCTGCCCCAACACTGAAGAGGACACCCTGTCTACCACCAAGTAAGGAACACCTTTGCCATCTTCTTCTCTCCATGGGTTCCCAAGCAGCTATCACAGAGCCATTCAATCAGACTTGTGTGAGGCCATTGCTTCAGACAGAACTCCTGCTACAGGCCTCCGAAGACCAAAATGGAGTCACTCATGTCAAAGTTTCACACCACCCAACCAATCTGACACACCACCCAAGCAATCTAGGCATGGGAAGAGATGGTGGCCAAATAACACAGGCCAGTTTTGGTTAGTGTGCTCAGGCACTCACCCCTTTAAACTAAACCCACTGGTGTTTTGGCTTCTGACATAGTGAGAATTATTCTGTCTTTACAGAGAAACATCTGCCAGGCTGTTCTGTCCAGCTGATTCTGATCTAGTCTACATCAGCCTTGAAGCCCTGAGTGGCCGCAGTCTCTGAGATGGGTGGTCAGGCCTGAGGTAATGACTCTTCACTCAGGAGAGGAAGAGGACTTGCGTGTTTGACACATACTCAGATTGCAAAAGGGTATTTGCTGTTGTCTGAAATCGAGATTTACCAGATACCCTGCATTTTTATCAGGCAACCCAAAGGGAGGCAGAGGAAGGTGATTTCATTGCACAGAGCTGATTTTCATCTGGTTTTACTAAAAAAAAAAAAAAAAAAAAAAAAAAAAAAAAAAAAAAAAAAAAAAAAAAAAAAAAAAAAAAAAAAAAAAAAAAAAAAACACCATCAACAAAACAGAACTCAGTCTCAAATACAACAGCTGTTGGGAAAAACATTTTTCTCACATCTTTGAATTCCTGAGTTAACTACTAGGAAAATGCAGGAAATAAGTGTTTCCCTGGGAGACAACGAAGAGCTTGCAATAACCCAGGGTGGGTTAAACAATCAGGGAAACTGCAGTTTGCAAAGGCTGCTCACACCAATCAAAAAGGAAAAGAGGCTCAATACCCAGGAAACATACCATGAGGCCAGGCTAGACCAAAAAGCGAGGTCAAGGGTGATTAACAGAAGTGCTGCCCTGCTCTGCCTTCCCACCTGTAGGAGGAACCCTGGGAACTGCTAAGTATTGGCTTAAGCTCCTGAGTTGAATGATTGCAAACCAACCAGCCTGGGATGATGGATGTTCCCTAAATGTTTCAAGCGGCTACATTCACTGCAAACAAGAGCATGCTTGCTTAGTGCACAGAACAGTTCAGGTCTCTCACTAAATCTGAAGCTAGGCTGGCAGCTAGGGAAGCCCCAGACACCCTCTTATCTCCACCCCATACAGCACTAGGCTTACAGGTGAGCATGTGCATACATGTTTGGCTTTTTAATGGGTGCTGGGGATTCAAACTTATGCTTGGGCAGCAAATACTCTTAACCACTGAGCCTTGGGGAGATGATGGTTTTTCCGTCTAAGTTGTAGTCTCCCAGGTTTTATTGTTCTAACATGATCCAGTGTAGGTTACATTGTGTCACACTCTCTTGAGAGGTGGCTCTTCCCACAGATTTCAAAAGCTCTAGCAAACAGTTGGCATTCTCTTGGGCGTACTGTAAACACCAATCTAGTGCTTTACCCCCACTGCATTGAGTCAGATAGCCACAATACAAATACATAAAAATGTTATACTGTATTGATGATCACTCTAAAAATGAAAACCACCTATTCAGTCATAAGGCATTGGCTAAAGAAATTACAGAGCGTTTCTGATCCTTTCTGTGACAAGAAAATGAGCTGGTCATTAAAAGCCAGCTTGTGGGGAACGCCTCTTGATGCCAGAAGACAGACTGACTCGGTTTATGTAAATGGACATTTAAACCTCATGAAGTTTATGGACAAAATAAGAATCAAAGTCTCTGCAGTACTAGTGGACAGCCAATAGTGAGGGGCAGATGTTTCTTGTCTGTTTTCTTACATTCTGGGTTGCTAGATTTCTTTTCTTGTTTTAAGTTATGCTATGTATCCGTGAAGGGGTTTTTGTTGTTAGGCTGGTTCAGACTTAATTATGTAGTCAAAGAAGACCTTGGAGGGTTGTTGTTGCTGCTGCTGTTTTGGGGGGCAAAGCAGAGAATTCATTCTTCTGTTTGTTTCAAAGTTTTGTTTTTTGTTTGGGATGTTATGGATTCGACTGATTGACCTTGAGCTTGTGATCCTTCAGCCTCCCAGGTGCTGTGCCCACAGGTGTGTGCTCTCACAACGTAGTCTGTATTGGTCTTATGATGACTTGAATATGCTTGGCTCATAGAGGATGGTACTGTTAGGAGGTATGGCCTTGTTGGAGAAAGTGTGTCACTGTGGGAGTGGGCTATGGAGGTCTCTCCTTATGCTCAGGCTCCACATTGATGGAGAACTTCCTCCTAGCTGCCTGAGGATGCCAGTCTTTCCTGGCTGGCCTTGGATCAAGATGTAGAATTCTCAGCTTCTCCAGCACCATGTGTGCTTGCATGCTGTCATGCTTCCTGCCATGATGATAATGGACTGAACCTCTGAAAGTTTAAGCCAGCCCCAATTAAATGTTATCCTTTATAAGAGTCATGGTATCTCTTCACAGCAATGGAAACCCTAACTAAGACAGGTCTACTTGTTCATTCCCCCCGTCCCGGGTATCTTTGGCTGCCAGGACCAAGTAAACCCAGAAAGTTTGTTTGCTTGTATCTCCCTGTTCGCAGCTAACAAATATAGACTTTCCCCAACAGTTCACAGATAATGGACAAGCACAAGGATGGGGCTGGAGTGTGCTCTGTCCTTTGTCAATCTCTAGTGTTGGATGGCAGCAACTCTCCAGCACACCCACTTTCAAAGAGTGGCTGGGGGGGATGACTTGACTAGCAGGGCATCTTTCTTTTTTTTAAACCTTTAGCTAAGTGCTGTGCTGGTATCTTGTAGTAGTATAATGATGGGGCTGGCAAGTTGAGGATCATGGTAGGAGACTTTAATCTCTCTGAAGATCTTGGGTACAAAAGTCAACCACATCCACATTAGGATCCAGAAAAGACTCTGAGGTTGAAGTGGACATGAACCTATGCTTTGTGACACAAGTTGTTCTGGTTTTGCAGGAAAGGTGCAGAAGTCCTGTTTACGGGTAGAATTCAAATAGTTCTAAGAAACCCCTAGAATATAGAGTAGAAGCCCAGATAAAGGCAACAAGTGTGAGGTCAGATCTTCAATCAGAAGGGACATAATCAATCCTATTGGAGTAATAGACAGGGTTAGGGGACTAAAGCCTGAGTGGAAGGGCTTCCAGTTCTAGCCTCTAAGCATGACTGCCCACAGGTTGCTCTCATTACTAATCTCTGTCATTAGCTTTTCTTCCTGTCTTTGTTACTGTTCTATAGCTGTGAAGAGATGCTGTGATCAAGGCAACTCTTATAGAAGAAAGCATTTAATTGAGGGCTTGCTTGCAGTTTCAAAGAGTTTGCCCATGATCAATATGGCAGGCAGCAGATAGGCATGGCAATGGAGTAATAGCTGAGAGCTTTACATCCTGATCCATGGGCATCAGGGAAAAGGAGGGAGGGAAAGGGAGGGAGGGGAAGAGGGGAAAGGTGAGAGGTGAGAAGGGAGAGGTGAGAAGGGAGAAGGGAGAAGGGAGAAGGGAGAGGGGAGAGGGGAGAGGGGAGAGGGGAGAGAGAAACTGGGCCTGGTGTGGGGCTTTTGAAATTTGAAAGCTCACCTCCAGTGACATGTCCTCCAACAAGGCCACACCTCCTAATCCTTCTACTCCTGCTCAAAGTTTCATTCCCTGGTGACTAAGCATTCAAATAAATGAGCTTATAAAGGCATTGCTATTCAAACCACTGCATTTTCTCATATAAAGCCCATACAGTCAGCTCCCCCATCCTTGGATTCTTTATCTGAAGATTCAACTAATTATGTATTGCAATTACACTTGCTCTTGACATGCACAGCCATGTTCTTTTCAACATTATTCCCATTATTCTTAAAGCACTTACATCTCATTAGGTATTATACATAATCTAGAAATGGTTAAAACAAGGCAGGAGGCAATGTCACTTCTACATAAGTGTTAGTAGATCTCATATGAACATCTGTGGGTCACAGTATCCTCATCCTTAGTAAGTAGTCAATTCCCCGTGGATACCAAGGGACAAGTTCTTGTTATCGCCAGACTCATGTGGATCTAGAACCTTCTGTGATTGAAGTCTGTATCCCACCCCATTGAGAAGAATCTTGGAGATGTGATTTTCTTTGGCAACAAAACCTGAGCAGAGCTATCAATGTGTCATTCCTGGCTGAAACTTTAAGTTGTTTTTTTTTCCCCTCCTTGGATTTAGTCCTCATTTCCCCATAGCCATGAGAGAAATGAGCCCCCCCCCCCAAATCATCTGCACCTACACAATAGTCTGGGGGAAATGTGTATCACGGAGTATGATGCTTATCTTTGTCAACTTCATACAATCTACCCTGGGAAGACAGGGTCAGTGAGAGATTGTCTAGATCAGGTCGGCCTTTGAGGAGCAGGTCTGTGGTGGATTTTCTTGATTATATTAATTGAGGTGGGAAGATCCACGCTACTGTGGGTGGCACCATTCCCTAAGCAGGAGATCCAGGGTCGCATAAGAATGAAGAAAGTGAGCTGCGGCACTAGCATTCATTCTTTGTTCTCTGCTTTTGACTGGATGTGACCTGCTGCTTCAAGTTCCTGCTTACTTTTTCTTCCATAAAGGACTGTATCGCAGAATCATGAGCCAAATAAACCCCTTCTCACTTAAGTCGCTTTTGTCAGAGTACTTTATCACAAAATCTGGAAACAAAACTAAGATACAGAGCTTCAGCCAGCATGTGACTTGCTTGAGAAATATCCTTTAGCAGGATATGTGTGTTGTGATGTTGTATTAGAAGGCAACAGAAAAACCAAGATTCAGAATTATAAAGATTGAGAGATGCCCATATCCTTTGGTTTATTAATTCTTCTTCTTTGGTATGTATTCATTCATGCCCCTGGGGCAGTGATCACCCGCTCCCCCCATGATGGATGCTATCCACAGTCTGTGAGCCAAAATCAACCCTCTCTCCCTTAAATGACTTGTCAGAGCGTCATTACAGCAACAGGAAGAGTAGCTAGTACACACCCCTCAGTGCCACTCCACATTCTTGCTCATCTCTGAGAGGTTACCTTCCAATATGCCCCTATCCTAACACACATATCCAGTTCAAGGATATTTCTCAACTAAGATGCCTGTTTGCTGAAGCTCTATGTCTTGGTTTTATTTCCTGTTTTGTTTTCTTTTGCTTCTGTTGGCAGTAGGAACTCCAACTCCTCACATCTAGAAAGGAGGCCTGAATGCTAAGAAGCAACCATCTACTTCTTCCCCTGGTCTCTTTTCTGTCTACTGGAGGGGTGAGGGGTGGGGTGCCCTCCTGGATATATGTTTGTTCTAGCAGGTTGTGGGCATCCCCTTGAGACCCAAGCTCTACTTTCAAAATGCAGGCTAGGTTCCTCTAGCCTAGCTCATCAAGATACACAAAGGAGAATCCTCTTCAAAGTACATCAAAGATGAATAAGCCCAGGGGTCCCTGCAGTCTGTCAACCCAGAGGCTGGGGTAGATCATCTGACCCTTCTCAGAGGTCAGCCCTTATCACTCATGTCAGGGCATGGCCAGCTGGCCCTCACCTGTGGTTCGTCAAACATCAGCTCTTCAGCTGTACAGGATTCGTTCTCCCAGTACAGGATTGATTGGCACCAATGCTCACAAGCAGAAGCTGGCCTCCCTGGCAGTGTGTGCTACAAAACGTCCTGCCCCAACCTTTACTCCACAGGCCTCTCTGAGTGGCAGGCAGATTTGTAACACTGTGAAGATGGGGTATTCAGTTCAGGGGCTGGCAAAGCCACAGGGTTTTCTCAAAAGAAATATATATATATGGCTGAGATGAAGTTTAAAAATAATTTTTTCTGCACACAACGTTCTCATGCTGCGCCATTTGGAAAATTCATCTTCGGGACAATGCGTCATCCATGACCTCACAGCTTCAACCCATTAAAAATTTTAATGTAGGTCTCAATTAAAAAGACAAAACAAATGCCAGATGGTGGTGGCGTATGCCTTCAACCCCAGTGTTCCAGAAGTAGATGCAGGTGAATCTCTGAGTTCAAGGCCAGCTTGGTCTACAGAGTGAATTCCAGGACAGCCAGGGCTAGAAAAACCCTGGCTCAAAAAAAAAAAAAAAATCCAAACAAACAAACAAACAAACAAAAACAAAAACAAAACAAAAAAAGCAAAAAACTAAAACCCCAAACAAACAAAAACAAAACAACAGCAACACGCAATTTTCATAAGAAACTGTAAGAGTTAAAAACTAAAGGTTTTCAAACTCTTCCCGGAGTTTGCTTTCCTTCCCACCTGGGGACGTCCAGGCATTTTAACTGAGCTCCGCCTTTAACACCAGGCTGCCCTAAGCTTTCCAGACACTGTGGTTTGCAGAACTAGTCAGTGTGGTTTTCAGTGCTTCTTAAAAACACAAACAAAAGCACACCCCAGCAAGCTTTTCCCAGGGATCCCCCTCCCGCTCCCCTCCCCCACCCCCACCCTGGCATGACAAGAAGCAGCAACGTTAATGGCAGTTCTTCTGGGAGTCTGCTGAATTCTCTTTCAAGTCTCCTACTTTCTTGGCATCCTTAAATGCTGAGCAGGGCCCTGGCCTGGTTCTTTGAAGTTCCCCATGCCATAGGTTGGGAAGGCAGTGTGATTTAGGATGGTTGACAGGGAGGGGGAGCAGTTTAGTCCACTTCCCCATGAACAAATAAACAAAGCCAGCATGGCTAATTGAGTGACTTGGAGGGGCCCCGTGCACCTGGGGAATCCAGGGGTCAGGAACAAGAATGACAGCAGAGTAGGAAAGCTTAAGAGATTTTGCGTGTGAGCATAGCAGTCTGTTAAAGCCACAGTGCAGGAACCGAGGGTGGTCTGAGGGTTCTGGAAAGGGTGGGGAGGAAGCTGGATACACAGGCAGGCAGTCATTTCTGCTTCCAGGTTTCCTCCTGTAAGCACAAGACCACAGGCCCTCCATTGGATGCTCTCTGTGGTCTGCCGTCTGCTTTCCACACCGCCAGCCCAGATGACATGCATGGGTGGGATACTGAGGTGCGCAGTCACGGGGCCACTCTGAAGTTAGAGCAAACTTCTGCAGGCCTCTGCATCCTGTGAAAACATCAGGCTTGGGATCACAGTGTCCTGATAACACGCATGAGCGCACCCGACGGCTATGCACCTTAGAGACCTGCTTCTGCAAGACTAGCAACTGAGCTGGGCCTTTGTCTCTAGAGTCTGGTAGGAAGCACACAGATCAGAATCCATACAAACAAGGGTCTGGGGCTCAAAAATACTAGAAATGCCCATGGTTAACGAAACAGCAAACACAGAGACTGGCTGACCTGAAGTTAGGCACATCAACATGCACGTGATGAGGGCATGCTCACAGATGGAACTCCAGAGCATCGGGAGATAAGGGTGGGGGACAGCGCTTGCCTACAAGTGGCACATAAGGACAGTGGCTCTGCAAGAGGTTTGATAGACTTAATGACATTCGGAGGTGATAAATAGGTTTCATATTGAAATGTTTGAAGACACTGGATCTGACTCAGAGATACAGTCCTTTATCACAGGCCTTCTCTTGCAAATCTGAGGATTTGACCACGTACCCCTTTGCTCAGGATCACCTATGAGAATCGCTGTCTCCTGTGTAGATTCAGGGGACTGCTGGGCCATATGACTCTGATGGGCCTCTTCAGTGCTGAACCCCAGAATTCACAGAAAGGAGAGGGGGCAAAGTGTGGCAGCTGTCCCTGCCCCAGGCACAGTCGCTGCACATAGCAAAACACTAGAAGCTTACAAAACAAACACAAACAAACCACTCACAAAGTGAGTGCCTTCTCTAAAACCACATAATGGAGAGAAAAGAAAGCTGTTCTCAAAAGTCAAAATAAACACAAGCCAGGCTGGGATTTGTAGACTTCAAATTACAAAAAAGAAAAAGAAAAGAAAAAAAAAAAGTGGCCCCACAGGGAAGAGCTTCCTTTTCAATCTTATTGAAACAGAAAACAAACTCTATGACCTTCTGTGACTTCCAAAGCCAAGTGCAGTGAGCCCTGGGAAACCAGAGGCAACATGACCACCACCTTCAGGGGCCTCAGGAGGAAGACACCTCCTCAGACCAGGCAGAGGCCAGGCTCCCCGGAGCCCATGGGAAGGAGCAGAGAAGGCGAGAACAGGGGCCCCCTGCACTCAGCGCCTCCCCTTGCACTCAGTGCCTTCCCAATTTTTAGTTTTGTCTTTCACTTGGGAGGTTGAGGTAGAGGATCAGACAGGCCACAGCCTCCTCAGATGCATGAGGTATTGGAGGCTAGCCTGTGCTAAAACAAAAAACAAAACTAACAAAAAGAATGAAGGGGGAAAAAAAACCTCAGAAAAACAAAACAAAACAAAACAAACAAGAAACCACTGACCCTAGAGGTAGAAACCCAGACAAGAGAAATCCTAACAGTCAGGTGGTGACTGACAGACCCTGAGAACTTTAGGCAGGCACTTCAGACTTGGAGGTGGGACTTTCTGGGTGTTTTGTCACTGATGTAAGAGAGACTCCAAAAGGAGAATTACAAATGTATTATAAACACAATTTTCTAACGTCAGCATCACAGAGACTCATGAAGTACGAACTTACACAAGGCCAAATCTGCCAGCACAGCGGTGAGAGGTGCTGCAGACGGTCGTGGTAGGAAATAGTGATCATCGTGTACCATGCTACCCGGAGTTAAAAGCTTTTACAGCATCACAGGAGAAAAACTTAGCCTCAGAAATGGTCATATCTTAGCAGGGTGGGTAGAGCATAAAGTTATTTAAACTTATATGAAGGAGCTTCAGATGATGTACGTGTAAAGCCTAGAGGATACAAATACAATTTGGGTTTATACTTGGGTTTTATTCTCAAGATATCCATGAGTGTGTGTGCGTGTGTGTGTGTGTGTGTGTGTGTGTGTGTGTACAAATATTCCTTCTTGTGGTTGTCTTTCAGCTGGCTCCACAGACATGTGTTTGGTACAGTCTCATGTTCCCTATGTACAGAAGGGCCTGTGTTTGGTTGGATGTTTTATTGTTACCTTCCTGGGGTTAACTTGTTTTCAGACAGTGTTCTGTGTATCCCAGGCTGGTCTCAAACTCCATCTGTACATGGTGAGAGCTTGGCCTTCTGATCCTCCTGCTTCAACAGCCAGAGCGATGGGCTTGCGTATGAGTACTACCACACCCAGGGTTCTATGGTGCCGGGAACAGAACCCAGGACCTCATGTGTGGTAGGCAAGCGCTCAATCAACTAAGCCACACCCTTCGGCTCCTCCTCCTCCTAAAATCTTAATGGGGAATCCTGACTCCCCCCAACCCCCACATCGGGATACTCATTGCTAATCTCCTAGAGAGCCCTGCTAGTAGTTAGATCACAAGGTAGACTTTCAAAAGCAGAATTTTTGTGTCCCTCAGGTGGTTGGTGGCTTTGTCCTGGCAATGCTCAGCCTCTGGCTGATAGGGTGTTGTTGTTGTTGTTGTTGTTGTTCGTTTTTTGTTTTTGCTATAGATGAAGATTTCCAACTGCTCTGTTGGAATTTAACTGCTGTTGTAACAGCCTAAAGAAGTAGGAAAACAGATATCCTGTCAGAAGAACGGTAGCCTCAGAGCAAGGGCTTCTGAGCTGTTCTTTGCACTTGCCGGCTGCCCTTCCTCCCCTGTAGTCAACACGGGGTGGGGTTGGGGGGCGGGTTGGGAGTTGAGGGTTCACTATGTGCAGAATAGCACCATGACCTAGCCTCCAGAACAGTAAAAAATAAATGGGTCTTCTTTATAAATTCCACAGTCTATGCTATTCTGACAGGAAACAGACTGTGATGTAAAATAAGTCTTTGGACTTCTCAGGGAAGGTAGTACAACTAGAATATCTCTTTCCCAAGGTGGGTGGTTGAGGTTTTGTCTTTTACTGTGTGTGTGGTAATGCTAAGCTCAGGGGTGGGGGGCGGGGCAAACCCTGGCGTTTGCACTTAGCCTCTGTGATGCTGCCTCAAGTTAATTTTGATTGGTGAATAAAGATGCTGGCAGCCAGTAGCTGGGCAGAAGAGAGTTAGACAGGGTTGAGTTTTCGAGCTTGGGTCAGAGAGAAAACCACAAGAAGAAAAAGAGAAGCCACCATGGGATAGAAGAAGAATGTAGAGAAGAGGAGAAAGAAGAGCCGCTGTGGGCTGAGGGACGAGAGAGCGTGGCCTAGAGGGCTGCCCAATCAGAGCTTAGAGCAGCCCAGATGAAGCATAACAAGCGATAATGGGGTTATGGATAGAAAGTAGGTTCTAACAGCATCGAGGGAGGGCAGGCAGGTGCCCAGCTATGGTGCTGCCTAAGACATATTTTAAAAGGTAAAGGCTATGCGTATGTCTTTCATCCAAAAACATAAATGGTCTAAGGCAGGAAGAAACCCCCATGCTGGGATTTTTTTTTTAATATTAATTACCGCAGTAGGTCATAGAAACTCTCCATTCCCCAACTCCCTACACCTCCCATCTGGCTGCTATCACTACCTCCTTACCTAGTCCCCACCCCCACACATCTTGGAGCTGGGCTTAAAGGAATTTCTCTCAGCATAAATTATGTCAGCGGAACCTCCTCATTCCAGAGGGTCCAGCCCCATACCCTGGTGGAGGAATGCCACACAGAGAGACTGAGAAGAATCTGAACCAACTGGCTTTGCTGGGAACCACACCCAGCTCATTAGAGACAATGGCTGTGCATTGAAGTTTCCAGGAAAGGGCTCAAGGGCAGGGGGTTCTGAGAGCCTCTGAACGAATGAACGAACGAATGTCTTTGGCTCTGTGTATCCCCAGGAGTCCTTCATTCAGAAGCAAGAGAATCTCTGAGGCCTGTGAACCATCCAACTCTGTTAGTTGGGCCCAGAGAGAATGAAGGGAACCCATTTTGTAGCTGCTGGGTAGAAAGAGCAGGTAGAAACAACATGGCTCTGCGTCTGGCTTTGAGATGAGGGACAATGTTGAGGACAACCAACACCTATACCAACACCCCCATCCCACCCCCAAGAGGGCTCTGCTTATTCTGCTGGGAATGACATGGGACAGGACTTTTTTTTTTTTTTTTAAGGAAAAACAACAACAACAACAACTTGGTCTGTGCCTATTGCATAGTTTTCTTAAGCTCACATGTTGGTTTAGGAATTGGTATAGTTTGGATAAATGTTCTCCAAGTCCCACGTGTTAAATGAAGGCTAGGTACCAGTCTGTGTGTAGGAGATGGCAGAATGAGAGGCTTTTTCTTTTTAGACCATTGGGGTTATGGCCTCAAAAGAGACAGCAGGTCCCTGGTCCCCTCCTTTCTATTTTGCCTTCTGGACACATGCAGTTAGCCACATACTCTCAACAATGCGGTTTTGATTTACTACAGGTCCAAAAACATATACTGGTCAACCATTGAAGTCTCCAGAACTGTTGAGCCTAACTGACCCTTTCTCTTTATAAGTTGGTTGTTCCTGGCATCTGTGACAGTAGTGGAAAGCTAAAATAAGAACATTCACATTTACAAACCACAGTAAAGGAATGTTTTGCCTCAAAGTTGGGTCTTAACAGTGTGTCCCAAGCTGGTGTTGAACTCACAGTAGTCCTGCCTCAATCCTTTCAGGGCTGGATTTACAGCTATGAGATACTATATCTGGCCAAATGGAAAAAAACGTATTGGGTAGTTCTGTATTGCGGGGAACCTCATGAGAGTGTCAATCCTCCACTGTTCATCATGGAGGTGGGCATTCAGGGCCTTCAACACACACACACACACACACACACACACACACACACACACACAGGTCTTTTCTGAGTTAGCCAGTGCCAGTTCAGAATTTCCTGAGTGACTGAGTTGCTAGTCTGTATAACTGGGAGTAGGTGAGTAGGTGGGTGGCCTTGACCAGTTTGGGCTGTCCCCATGATTTCCTTCTGTCCTGCTGTCATGGGCATGTGGCCCCCTGGCTTTACCTGGCTTTTTTTAGACTGTAATTATGACTGAGCATGTGGTAGAAGAACTGCTTCCAGGGCTCACCACGTTCCCTTGCTCAGTAGATAGATTCTTCCTTCCACACAACTCTGAAGAAAGCAATTCCTTCACTAACATACCTGCACAGTCCCTGTCTGAAGTCAGGGTATTGTGACAAGCTCCTGGGATTTCCTTCACATTAGCCATAAGGTTGTCACAGGTTGATAAGGAAAACCCTGGGCAGAGGTGTGAAGGCAGGAAAGACAGAAAGACAGACACTGGAGGCTGCACGGTCCATCTGGTCTAGGACCCTCATGATGAATGGAGAAGAACATCCTCCTTCCTGTCCCTCATTTTGGTATTAAACCCTTTCATTTAAGAGGGGGTGGGGGGCTAAACTGGGTATGGCAATGTAAACCTCTAATCCCAGCACTGGAAAGTTGAGGCAGTGGGACCATGAGTTCCAGCCTGTCATAGGTTGTGAGATCCTGTCTCAAAACCACAATCAAAACAGAAGCTAAGTGCTCCTGGATTGCTGCTCCTGAGAGTGTTTCGCCCAAGAGAGCGAAGTCCTTTGGGGATGAGGGGAAGGGACAGTGGTCCAAGTGACTAAGCTGTCCTGTGGAAACTTCTTATGTCCATGCTGCCCCAGATGTGATGCTTGCGGCCGTCTGAGGACAGGCCCAGGGAGTCATCAACTGCCTCCCACGCTGTGCCCTGTGCAAACCTAGGACACATTGCTTTCCCTTCTTCCCTCCCTCCCCTAGCCTTATCCAAATTCCATCTCATCAACAGACAGGTGTCATGAGTCTGTACATAACACTCTAAAAGCAGGAGCTGCTGAGGCAGGCCCTGAGATCTGAAAAAGCTCTCCAGCCATTAGCAGGTAGGTGGGGCAGGAGGCTTTTTCTCCCAAGGGAGAGCAGGAAGAAATGGTGGTGGAGGACAATCTGTTGTAGCTCCCTGGTCACTCAGGGGGGAGAACCCGTAACCCCATGCCAGTGGGCCACTCTGGAAAGTGGAACATGTCTTCATGGGACCATGACATCATGGTGACTTGAGGTTTTGAGCTAATCAAATGTAACCAGCAAAGACAATTTCAGCAATATAACAGAGTTGGTAGGGATGGGCGAATGGTTGTACTGGCTAGTTTTGTGTCAACTTGACACAGACTGGAGTTATCACAGAGAAAGGAGCTTCAATTGGGGAAATGCCTCCATGAGATCCAGCTGTAAGGCATTTTCTCAATTAGTAATTAAGGGGAAAGAGCCCCTTGTGGGTGGTGCCATCCCTGGGCTGGTAGTCTTGGTTCTATAAGAGAGCAGGCTGAGCAAGCCAGGGGAAGCAAGCCGGTAAAGAACATCCCTCCATGGCCTCTGCATCAGCTCCTATTTTTTTTGACCTGCTTGAGTTCCAGTTCCAACTTCCTTTAGTGATGAACAGCAATGTGGAAGTGTAAGCTGAATAAACCCTTTCCTCCCCAACTTGCTTCTTAGTCATGATGTTTGTGCAGGAATAGAAACCCTGACTAAGACAAATGGTAGAAGACAATTTTCTTTTTTCTTTTTGTAATTTTCTTTTGGTTGCAAAGAGGAATCTAGAGTACCTCTTCGAGTTGGAAAGGGTCACAACCTGGTTAGGGATTACATTCATGAACTTGAATCTCTCTGGGGTCCATGTGCACAGAAAACTCCAACTCCACTCCCATCCTCTGTGTCTATACAGCCTGCTCATTCCCTGCTGAGAAAGCATTTTCCATATGGGACCTTGGACCTTCTAGAACAGTGGTTCTCAACCTGTGGGTTGTGACCCCTTTGGCAAAACCCTCTATCTCCAAAAATATTTACAGGACAATTTATAACAGCTGCAAAGTTATAGTAATGAAGTAGTGACGAAAATAATCTTATGGCTGAGGGTCACCACAACATGAGGAGCTGTATTAAGAGGCCGCAGCATTGGGAAGGTTGAGAACCACTGGGGTAGAAGTGGTTGGGCCTGAAGTAAGAGAACATGAGAGCACATGTATGTGAATGTTTTATTCTGAAATGAATGGATGTATAGTTTTATCTGGTATTTTCCTCTATTGCCATAGTCAACAGAAGGTTAAACAAATTAAGCATAAACTAAGAGGGAGACATTATCGTAATCTTGCTTTATGAGTCAGACTCCCCACACCCCCACAACTGGACTTTAAGGGGTTGACACAGGTTAGTCTCTGCCATCCATCTCACTTTCTCTGCATCCCTCAGGTTGTTTGGGAGTATTGCAAGTGGATGAGGGTGCTCCACCTCTGGCAGACAGACACATCTCATGCTCAGTTTGAGTAACGGAACAAGAAGAGGCTTGTGGTTCAAGATAGGATGGCAAATACATCTCACAGATACCAGGAAACAGTATGGAGAAAATGGTCAAAAAGAGCACGCTGGGCCAGGGAGATGGCTCAGCTCAGTCAGTGGAGAACGTGCTATGCAAGTGTGAAGACCCGAGTCAACACCAGAATCCACAGGAATAAAACCAAAGAGTGACAGACTAGTGTGGTGGCATGCTTGCTTGTGACCCAGGGCTGGGGAAGCAGAGACAGGTGGGTCCCCGAGACTCACTGGCCAGCCAACCTAGCAAAATGGGCAAAGTCCAAGTCAAAGCTGAAGACCCTGCTTCTGAAAACAATGTGGAAAAGGACTGGAGAGAAGGCTCTCGCAGGAGAGCATAGTTCAGTTTCTAGCACCATATCAGGAGGCTCACAACCATCAGTAACTCCAGCTCTAGGGAACTGAATGCCTCTGGCCTTGAAGGGTACCTACATGCATACACACTCACACACACACTCATACACACTCACACACAGACACACAGACACACAACCATCAGTAACTCCAGCTCTAGGGAACCGAATGCCTTTGGCCTCAGAGGGTACCTGCATGCACACTCACACACACACACACACACACATATACACACACACACACACACAACCATCAGTAACTCCAGCTCTAGGGAACCTAATACCTTTGGCCTCGAAGGGTACCGAATGCATACACACTCACACACACACACACACACACACACACACACGAAAATAAAAAATTGGGGGCTGGAGAGATGGCTCAGCAGTTAAGAGCACTGTCTGCTCTTCCAAAAGTCCTGAGTTCAATTCCCAGCAACCACATGGTGGCTCACAACCATCTGTAATGGGATCTGATGCTCCCTTCTGGTGTGTCTGAAGATAGCTATAATGTAGTCATGTACATAAAATAAATAAATAATTTTTAAAAAAGATGCTTGCCACACAAGCATGAGAACATAAGGAAGAAGAAGAAGAAGAAGAAGAAGAAGAAGAAGAAGAAGAAGAAGGAGGAGGAGGAGGAGGAGGAGGAGGAGGAGGAGGAGGAGGAGGAGGAAGAGGAGGAGNGAGGAGGAGGAGGAGGAGGAGGAGGAGGAGGAGGAGCTGGAGAGGTGGCTCAGTGGTTAAGAGTACTGGCTGTTCTTCCAGAGGACCTGGGCTCAATTCCCAACAACTACATAGCAGCTTACAACTGTCTGAAATTCAAGTTCCAGGGGATCTGATAACCTTGCACAGACATACATGCAGGCAAAACACCAAAGCATGTGAAACAAAAATAAATCATTTAAAAAAACCCTAAGAAACAGCAAAAGTATCAACATGGAGAGCCCAGAAAGGTCCACACCAGAGACTGACTTCTCACCTCTAGGCACACTTACATACTTTCCTGCGCATGTGTTTTCAGGTTCATACGTACATATAAATACACACACAGGTTCACATACACTCACATGGAAACTAGATCCCGTCCTTTATGCCAAACTCTGATCACGAGATATCCTGTCCCTTGCACCGGGCTGTGCATGCACTGCTGAGATTATGAAGTTCTACCTTAAGGATGAACAGAGACAAACTTCCCTTCATTTGTGTGTCCTTAAGATACACATGCTGGCCTGGTGGCACACACCTTTAATCCCAGCGTGAGGGAGGGAGGTGGATCTTTAGGTTCAAGGGCAGCCTGGTCTACAGAGTGAGTTCTAGGAAAGCCAAGGCTACACAGAGAAAGTCTGTCTTTAAAAACAAACAGCAAAACAAAAACCATCCAGGCTCTGTGACCTTTGAGTGACTCAGCTACAAGCAGCTTGCATCCAGGTAGGAGAAGCATTCAGTGCCCCAGGAATAGATCTTTACTAGAGAAAACACTCTCAGGAGTAGGTGAGACATATGGTAGGCAGCCAGGACGTCTGAGATCTTATTCATCAGGCCTTTCGGACTGGAAAAGCTGCTGAAGCTCTGGCTACAGCTTGGATGCTTATAGCCTTGCGGGGGCGGTTTGGCTTCCCTTGCCCTCAGCCATCAGACTGGGAAGTGGAACAGGCACAGCTCGGCTCAAGAGCATGAGTCTGACCTTGCTTTTAATTCTGGAACCAGCCAGACAACTTACAGGGCCTAGAGTAGAAAGGGAAACATGGGACCCCCTTCTTAAAGAAATTGTTAAGAATTTCAAAAGTGAGGCAGCAGATTCTTTTGGGAGTATGCCTCCGTGCGCACACTGGTCACGAGGTGCTTGTGTAGATTCTGTGCTATGACTTTGATTCTCGGAGGCACACCTTGAACAGATCACAGGGCTGTGATTGGCACAGGAAACCGTCTATCTAAGCAGCCACAGGAAGGGGAATTCCAGTATTGATTGCAGTGTGTGTCAGGGAAGGAGCAGAGCAGTAGATCATATCCTGGGTTTGGAACAGCTGAAATAAACCAGCAAGAAGTGGAGTTAGAGCTAATGCAAGTTCTGGAGCTAGAAAACAAACAGCAGGAACAGGGCTTGGACATTGTCTTAGTTAGGGTTTTACTGCTGTAAACAGACACCATGACCAAGGCAAGTCTTATAAGAACAACATTTAATTGAGGCTGGCTTACAGATTCGGAGGTTCAGTCCATTATCATCAAGGTGGGAACATGGCAGCATCCAGGCAGGCATGGTGCAGGCAGAGCTGAGAGTTCTACATCTTTACCTGAAGGCTGCTAGCAGAATACTTGCTTTCAGGTAGCTAGGATGAGGATGAGAGTTTTAAAGCCCACATTCAAGTGACACACCTACTCCAACAGGGCCACACCTTCTAATAGTGCCACTCCCTGGGCCGAGCATATATAAACCATAACAATGACCAAGGCAACTCTAATAAAAGACATTTAATTGAGGCTGGCTTACAGTTTCAGAGGTTTAGTCCATTATCATCATGGCAGGAAGCATGGCAGCAAGCAGACAGTCATGGTGCTGGAGAAGGAGCTGAGAGTTCTACATCTTGATCCAAATGCTGTCAGGAGGAGACTGGTTTATGCAGGCAGTCAGCAGGAGGGTCTCCTCCCCATTGAGCAGAGCCTGAGGGCTAGGGTCCCCCAAAGCTCACCTACACAGTGACATACTTTCTCCAACAAGGCCACGCCTCCTATTAGTGCCACTTCCTGTATACTCACTGGGCCAAGCATATTCAAACCACCACAGGCATGCAGCCATGTGACTTCTGATGCCAGACCTCAGAACAGACATGAACACACAGCCCTTGTCAGCATTTGCCTGGGTGGGTTGGGTGGCTGAGGCCTTGCCTTCTCAGAGGAGCAGGCAAGTCAAATGCCCAGGAAGAGAGGAAATAGAAATGTCACACACAAGGTCAGAGAGGCATAGAAATGGCTCCTCTCTGACCTTGCCAGCTGAATCAGCAGCTTATATTTCGCCAGGAGCCTTAAAGAGGTGACTACATGAGTCACATCTTCCTATAAAAGAAAACCTCTTAAGCAACCAAAGTACCCCCAAATGTCAACCAACTGCAGTCACAGCGACAATTTTCCCATGGAGCATCTATCATCTCCTCTGCTTTCTCCTCTCTTATTCCTCCATCCTCAGTTGCACCATCTCCATCCAAGTTTCCTATCTTGAGTCATTGCCCACAGAGCTTCAGAGTCCTGAGTCTAATCACATGCTTGCTGGCCTCGCAGCTCACTGGCTGAGGTTTCTCTTACCTGGCTCATAGCAGGTGAGTTCTGCTAAACTGATGATTGGACACATGTGCTTAAAAAACAACAGGAAGTTCACAGTCTTAGTTTAGTTGACGAAGGCTAAATTCCTTCACAGGGCTCATGCTGTTGAAGCACAGAATGGGCATGAGCAAACGCACACAGTACAGCATCCCATCAGAGCCAAGCAACCATGTGAGGCAGGAGGTGGCCAGCCCCAGGCCAGATGACTTACTGTATACAACCATGACTAAGGCATTGCAAGCTTCCACTGACAGTGTAGAAGATAGCAGGAGTCACAAACTCACAAGGCTGAGTCCTTAACTGAGAATGTCACATGGTGGTGAGGCCATCATTTAATTCCTAGACTTAGGTCAACCTGGCTCTAAAGATGAGCTCACTCTGCTAGGATCTACTGGCCCAGGTTTCTGTTTCAAAATTATATCCCAACTCTTGTGTTAGAAAATGGAAACTGAGCTACACAGCGGACAGACTATTCATGGGATATCAAAAACCTGTAGCTATACTATGGCTTTTAAAGTCACTTCCTGGGATCCTGGGACCATCCCAGGACCCAGCAGAGTCCTAGAAACTGCCCTGTTTCTCTTGGGCAACTAAAGATGACATCATTATATTTAAGATCATTGGCACAAAGCATTTTTTTTAAAGGTAAAAAGTCCTTCTGGAATTAGAGCCAAGTGATCTATTGATGTATCAGATCTGGGAAGCATGGAAGAGAAGCCAGGGTACCCCATGTTTCTGATCTGATCAAAGGGCCAGAATCTGCCCAGGTCCCTAGTCTTTGTCCAATGCACAGGAGGATTAAGTCTCTCTTGACTGCCATTTTTCTCTCTCATACAGTCACCTTTCTGGCTACCGGAACTCTAGAGGGTATTGGTACCCGCTCAGCAATTCTGCATTATCCCTCCATAGCTTTGTTGATAGTTTTCAAGACCCCTTCTGATCTGGTTGCAGCAGCCTTTCCTTATGAGCTTCAGTGCCTTCTCACCATCCTTCAGTCAGAGCCTGGAGTCCCCAAAGAGCCTCCAAGATCCTGCCTGAGAGGTTGCAAGCCTCTACTTCCAGCTCATCTGAGTCCCATATTGCTTCAATTTCAGCCACACGGTCTTTGAGCTCCAAATGCTCTTGGGCGCTCCTCCATCAGGAAGGCCTCCTCCTCAGTAAGACTTGACTGGGTTGGTGGAACATAGAATGGGGACATAAGAAGGACCTTCTTCTTACTCATCATTGTGCCTTTCCATGACCTCTAGAGATGTCCTGGGTAGAGGAGGCACAGAGAAGGCAGGGTTCTCCAAAAGTTTATCCATTGAGTGTCCAAAGGAAGGACAGTTGTTTGCAAATCCTCACACATTAAATGAGTTTAAATCCAGTAATAATTTCAGAAGAAGAGAAATTTTTTGTTTGATTTACTATGAGGGAAATGTATTGAAAATTCTGCAGTGTTGAGGAATCCAGCAGCCAATGATCAGGAGATGGGCCCTTGGGGGACAAGTAGTCTATACATGAGTGGGTCACATCCTAATAGGATATGCCTAGCTAGACCTCACCTGAACAGATCACACCTGAGCAGATCATACCTGAACAGAATATATATGTGCAAATCATACCTTGGACAGATCACACATGAACAGATACACCAGAGTATATACCTAAGCAGACCAAATCTGAGAGAATAACACCTGAGCAGATCACACCTAAGCAGATCATACCTGAGCAGAATAGACCTGAGCAGACCACTACAGATCATACACTTAAGCAGAGAAAATCTGAGCAGATCATACCTAAGCAGACCACACCTGAGCAGAACACACCTGAGCAGATCACACCTGAGCAGAACACACCTGAGCAGAACACACCTAAGCAGAACACACCTGAGAGCGCACCTGAGCAGATCACACCTGAGCAGATCACACCTGAGCAGGCCTCACCTGAGCTCATCTGAGTGTGCACCCGGCTTGTGATGATTCTCAGGAAGTCACTAGCCCACTAGGTGCCTGTGGCAGCTATCATATAGTGAAATGTTCTCCTGGGGGATGTTGTTCGTCCATTGTGTAAGTACCATGTAGATTGTTGCTAATTTAAGAATTATACAGAACAAGAAGAAACAAATGTCACCACCTATATTTTCCCTTACAGAGTCATTGGTGGTGTTGAGTTTATTTTATTTTATTTTATTTTATTTTATTTTTAAAAGAAAATTAGAGGCATATGTGTTCCATGGTGTTAATAAGTCTGTCTTTTCTTTTCTTTTCTTTTCTTTTCACTTAGATTATTTCAGCCTTTCCTGAATGCTTCGTTTAGATTCTCACCAGGGTTGGCCACATGTTTTATTTGGTGAGGAAGGGTCTCATGGCTGTTGTTCCGGCACAGTAAGATCTCACTGTCTATCCTGCTTCGGCCTCACATCCAAAGGGAGGACTAACAGTCGCTGCTTCTGGCATCAATGGGATTCAGCTGGTGTGTGGGTTCTTCTAGCCTCTCCTGCTGGAAGAGGAGATAAGGATGTCCGGGTGCCCAGGAATGTTCCATGGCGTCCTGGTGGTCGTGTCTAAGGCACATGGATCAGCAGGGCTCTTGGTCAGGAAGGGAAATTGATGCGGTCCTTGGCCTCTCTGTGCAATCCCACTCGGCTTAAAACACACTACCCAGCTTCTCCCTGCCTGGCACCTGCGGAACCCCTGTGTCATGGGTCTGGCTCCCTGTGCTGTGAAACCAGCTAATGAATTCCTCAGTCTCTCCCCATCTGCTCTTGGCACAAGTCCCTCTCAGACTGTGGCCAGGCAATTATTGATATTCTTAGCTTCTGGTGCAGTTGCAATTTGGCAATTATGCACGTGCCTTCCTGGCTGTCTCAGCGGAAGGCTGGGAGAGGCTGAGTGGGGTTAGCAGACACCTGCCGTGGACCCCTATGGTAATGTAGGGGTCTGCGTGCTTGGCTCAGCAGATAGCATGGAAGCCATGCTTTCAATGCCTTACAAAGCTGTGACTCTCATGCATAGTCTTTAGCAACATGCAGAGGGAAAAGATGTTCCAGAAGACACCAGGTTTATGAGGAGCAGGGGAGAAAGGGGTATGCCACAACCATCCATGTTAGAAGACGGAATGTTCTGTGCTTTGATGTTTTCAAATTAAAGCCCAGGCGAGCCCTGCAGCAGAGAGGCCGCTGCAGAACTCGGTAGAGCAGAACGCATCAATACCTTGAACCCCCACATTTTAGGGCTCTTGAGAATGTGGGGAAGAACTGCTGCTCTAGACCCTGGTGCTGTGATTGGCAACTAGAGTACACTTGAGGTAGCCTAAGAGAGAAGCAGGCTGTCTCTCTAGCCCCTGCCCAGAGTGTTAGAAACCTGGTGACAGGAGAGCTCACAATGGCAGCTTGCTAGATCTTAGTGACATCCACACTGAGATCTTTTGAAAGCAAAATGCCTGGAGCGCAGCCCCTCAATCTTCCCCCAAACTGGTCCTACTGACTTAGAGTTAACCATGCACATTCAAACTTCATAGGATACTAATTCAGAAGGCTTTTGCTTAAATGCCTGTCGCTCATCTGACAGGAGCGAAGATGCTGTCAATGTTACTGAGTATTCAAGAGTATCCTTAGACAGTTGTCGCAGACTCTCAGTGACAAACACAGGCAAAGGCTGCTGACTTCACTCTTTGGGTTTTGAACATAATCTGCACTTTGCTCTCAGCCTTGGAAAGGCAGAAACTCAGGAACATATACAATGTCCCAACTCAAAGTGGCCTGGAGACAGAACCGCCTCAGGTTTGATGCAGTACTGGAGCGGATTGGTCCTTAGAATATAGATTTATTAGAATCACTGACTACATGGACAGACAGACAGGCAAGGTGGAGTCCTAAGGAAGGTTCAGGTTCACAAGCCAAGGTGGGGGTGGGCTCCTAGCAGTTTCAGAAAGTGGGAGGTCCCACGTGACCAGTATAAGCATGCAGGGAGTTGGGCTGCCTCTGAGCCCTTTAGCCAACGAGTACCCACCATACAGGATGTGCCGCCTGTAACCCCTGAGTGTTTAGAGATGCTTAGTAAACTTACTTTGAGAAAGTGATGATTCCAGACCCCTAGACACCCACAGTAGGGTGCAGCCATTTATTTTACAGTAGCTGTAGCAAAAAACGGAGGCTACGGTAGGCGAGTGTGGCATACATGGCCCCTAGCCTGAATCTAAGAAAAACATGGCTCTTTCTTCATTCATTTTGGGTAGTGTCTGAGTTTTTAAATCCTCAATTCTCTCTGTCTCTCCGGCTGCTGAAAACCTTTAGAGTTAAGCAGAATTCACTTTCTCAGTTTGAAATATACTGCTCCATCAGTGTACTATCTGTATTTGCTTCACTCCCAGAAAAGACCCTCAGGCAGGTGAAATTTATAAAGAAAAGAGGCCTATATAGCATGCCAGCTTTCTGCCATTATATCAGAATACTTGAGATGATGAACTTATAGAGGATGGTGATGTCTTTTGAACTCACAGTTTTGCAGCTCCTGTCCATGACATTTGGCTCTGTTGCTTTGGGGTCTTGAGAAGGTAATGCCATGGCAGAAGAGGTGGTGGAATGAACTACTTAATAGTGGGAAGCAGAGAAAGGTGAGAAAGAGAAAGGGGAGGAGAAGGAGGAGGAGAAAGAGGAGGGGAAGGAGAGGAGGAGGGGGTAGAGGAAGGAGGAGGAAGAGGGGGAGGGGGAAGTTGGGCAGCTGAAATTTTAGATTCTTAGTGATCTAAGAACCCCCCCTCAATCTGGCCCCCCTCTCAAGGTTCTGCCCTCCCTTTCCCTCCCCATAGCACTATTTGGGGACCAAGCTTTTACCACTGGGCCTATTGGAATGATCAAGGTCCAGACAATGAGCTGAAAGCCACAGTCTGGAGGCTCAGGACATGCACGGAGAGTGGCTCAGATCTAGTGAGGGTCCCCTGGGTGGCTGTGTCACAGAATGTGTGTGTCTAGAATATGACACCCTCAAATGAAAAGCAGAAAGAGTATAGGATGCTTCTGAAGGCAGCATCCTCCTTCCTCCTGAGATTCTCCCACTAGGGTCCATGCCTTAGGACCCACCTCTCAACATACCATGGAGGAAGTTTATGACTTCAGGGTAACAGCCACAGATAGGCTCTGGAAGGAATTAAGAATAAGTGCTAAACAGCTTCTTTTGATCGAGGGAAACTCAGAAAATGTCCACATTCCTACCACAGAGGATGACCCCGACTCCTTAGGACCCTAAAGGAACAGCACAATGGTTGCTGGGACAGAGGAAAGGAGGGCAGTGGCTCAGCCAGGACAGCTTGCAGTTACATGCAGTCTCCTTACTGTAAGCTGATGAACTTTGCTTCTTATTCTTTTCTGTGTTTGTGGTAGCATTCAAAGGTATCTCAAAGCTAGAATAGCTAGGACTGGAGATACAGCTAAGGGGGAAGGAACTTGCACAGCATTAAGGGTTCTATCCCTGCTACTACATCCAAAAAGAAAAGATAAAAATCTGTATGTCTTTTATGCAGTTTCAGATTCTACAGTTATAATTTTTCTAATCCTGTCTCACTTTGTTCTACCTTACTTTAAATTTAAAAATTTTTTTTCATTATTTTTCTGTGTGTGTCTGTCTCTGTCTCTGTCTCTTTCTCTCTCTTCCTCTCTCTCTCTCTCTCTCTCTCTCTCTCTCTCGTGACAGATGTCTTGGTATGCATGTGGAGATGAGAGGACAACTCTCTGGATTTGGTGGTAGAGGAATTTTAATCCAGCAACATGCTTGTTCTGGCAAGAGATTACATCCAAAGACCTTCTAGGTCTGTGGGATCCTGATAGAATGATACACCTTTAATTCCTCTGGCTGGAATATAGACATGCCCTTACTATACACCTTTATCCTCAAACACGGACATCTAACTGAAAGGCAGACAAAGTAACAAATCAGAGAAAGTTTGACAGAATGAGTTACAGATAAGATACACTCAACTCTAAAGAGAACAGAATAGGAAAAACAGGGAGGGAGGGAGGGAGGGAGGGAGGAGCTTTACTGGGATAGTTTTACAGAGAGAGACTGCAGCCAGAGAATGAAAAAGAGCCAGAAGATTAGACCCTTACCTGAGAATCCACTTCATCAGGTCACATTTTTTAAAAATTTAAAGCAAAACCAAGTATCATGGTTTTGTACAAATTTACCTCTAGTAGAAAGAAACTTTTAAGAAAGTATAATCACATAATAGCAGATCTGAAAAAATAAACTATAAATTACAATTCTAGCTTGTATCCATTCCATAATAAAATGTCCCAGTTTTCTCAAAGCCACCCCCCCCCCCCAAGATTTCCCATTCCTCTTTTTCTAGTTGGTCTGCTTTATTCAGATCTCTGCCTGTCGTGTTGGAGAAAGTTAGGCACTTCCAATCCTTTAGGAGGCCTGTCTGTGCCAGAAGAGCAACATGTTTTCACCACTTAACAAACTTAAGACTCCACCGAATGCATCATTAAATAGTTGCCACTTTTATTATCCAATAAATTACTTGCTATTTTCATTTTAACAGTAATGTGTTGGGAGCACAGAGGTCCATGTGTTCATAGATAACATTAGGGAAACGAGGAATGTTAAACACTCAGGGTTGTCTTTTCAAAGAAAATGATCTATAATCTGTTTTCTGCCCAGAAGGCTGGGAATGGAGCTGGCTAACAGACTAGGTAACCTATGTGCTACGTGTAGGGCAAGGCCATACCTGGCTCCCCCAGGCTTGCACAACCAGGACCAGAATTACTAATAGTCTAAATGACCTCCACACTATCTGCATGACCAATACCATGCCATATCCTCCCCTAGGCCCTTAATATAATGCATCTAGCCTATCTCTAGAACCCATCTTCATGAAGAAATGACACCCACTTTGAGAAGAGTCTCAATGTAATTATGCCTCCTTGAGCACAGGAGACTATGGTAGACCAGGAACCCTTTTGACAAATTATACTGTACTTAAATATGCCTAAAATAAACCGCCCTGTGTCAGACTCCAGCCGTTCAAACCAGCACCAGCTACTGAGTCATGCTGTACCAGACTTCCGTCTTGCCGCAGGAAGATGGCTAATCTGCTGACCCTGTTGTTTACAGAGACACCCACATTAGTGAGCAGAGTATGCGATAGATTCCATAGACTGCTTCTGTTGCTGGAGGTTAGACAAAACACTGTAGGTTTATTTTGCTTTTCAAATTATCTGTATGTTTGTGGGTACATGTATGCGAGTGCAAGTGTCTGAGAATCCAGAAGAGGGCGTGGGATACCCCTCTGGATGGAGTTATATGTGATTGCGAGATGCCATGGGAGAGATGGGAACTGAACTCAGGTCCTCTGCATGAGCAGCAAGTGCTCTTAAAGCACCGATCCATCTCTCTAGCCCCCAGAGTGATCATTTTTTGGGGGTGTGAGCTATCTTCCTTTGGAGGCCAGACTTCTTCAGCCTCACTCACTGCTCCTTGACAGCTGCTCAATACCTCAGATGTGTCGGAAGGAAGAACTTGCCCTTTGCCTTCAGTAATACTAGATCTGATCTTGTTTCTGGGTCAATGGGGGTGGGGGAGGAAGAAAGGTACTGGGAAGAGAGAGAAGAGTCAGAAAAGGAGATGGCTGGCTTGAGATGTGTTTGAAGAATTGCTTTCTTTGCATCTTTTGAGATGCTGCTCCCAGTCTGTGTAGAGTCAGCCGTGGGAGGGCTCACCATTCTGGGCACAAACTGCAGTCACAGAAGTGATCAAAGTCTTTCATTCTCAGTGTTCATTATAAGCAGAGAGTGCTGGTGCCAATCAGCAAGTAGCTGGCACAGGCCACAGTTTGCCCCTGATCCCCTCAGGGGATGATGCATCAGTGAGGGATATGAGACTTTGGGTCTACAGAGCCCAGGTGCTAACATTAAACATGTATGATGTCATGTTTATCCCTGAGACCTCCCAGAATAACTGGTTTTACTGGGTTCTGGCACAGACAGGAAAACACCATCACTTCACTGGGACTAATAGTGTTTATGACACAGAAAAGAATATTGACAAAACTCTAATCTGGGTGTCTGTACGGTGGCAACTGTAAACAATAATATTTAGATATTATCTTTATTACTATTTAATAAGCATTTTCAAAAAAGCATTTAAGACATTTAGGGTGGGGAGGGGAGGGGCTCAGAATTTTCTTGATGGGCCAGGCATGGTGTAATCTGTAATCTCAGCTCTTACGAGACTAAGGCTGGAGGACTGTCAAACATGAAGTTCCATATCACTGTGTGGCTTGAGCTATATAGAAAGACCTGGTCTCAAACAATATTTTTTAAGGGTTTTTAGGGAGGGATTATTGGATTTCAAACTGAACAGATTTTAGAAGAGGTGGGGGAAGAAGGATGGAGACAATGTTTTTGTTTTGTTTTGCTTTGTTGTATTTTAAATTGCTAGCACTGCAGACCCAAGAAGGTCAGGGTGTTCTGACCACAGAGCACAGTGAGACACAAAAATGTTCAAGATCATTGAGAGTAGATAGATCAGCCATACTGAGAGTCTGCTGTGATCCAACCATCCAGGCAAAAAGCAGATTGACCACAGGATTTATACAGTGAGAGGCCCCTCTGGACAGAAACTTAGAAGACCAGAAGTTCACAGAGGATGGAGCCCCAGCCCTTCACAAGGGTGTCACCACTCCTCCCTCATGACAATTGTGTCATGTGTCACCAGGTGTCAAGGGGTGTTTCTGAAATTTACATCTTAACATGTTCAATCTTCAAAAGCTAGCCCTACTGGTGACACCTCAGAAGTTGCCTGCAGTATCAGTTTTGTTTCTAAAGTGACAGTGAACAGTGAACCTGCAGTATCGGCATAACCAGGCCACTGCAATAAAGACGTCTGTCAGCAAGGGAGGCAGCCGTGTGCTCTGCGTGCATGCTGACACAGCTCCAGCCAGAAGCACAATTGCTGTTTGCTTGGTAATATGGAGTTATGTCACAGAATCTGTAAGACGAGCTGAGCTGACAGCTATAGGAAGTGCAAAGTCAAGTACCAGGGGGGAAAATATGTTCCAGGCAGAAACAGATGTTCTCAGATCAAATATTTCCATGAAAAATTGTTGTAAAAGAATCAACTGATAAAGTGGGAGAGGATATTTCAGTAGCTTACATCACGGTGAGAAAGAAAATGAAGAGGGGAAGGGAGGGGAAGGGAGGGGGAGGAGCAGAAGGAGCAGGGAAGAAAAGAGGAGGGGAGGGAGGAGGGGGGAAAGGAGGAGGGAAGGGGAGGAGTAGGAAGGAGAGAAGGAGAAGTAGAAGGAATAGGGAAGAAAGAGAACATGGGAAGGGGAGAAGAGGCAGAGCTGAGAGGGCAAGAGTACCTCATGAGTAGCCTGGACAGAACTCAGTCTCCTGACCTATAGACTACACCACAATTGAGGCCAGGCTACACCACTGTTGAGGACAGGCTGGCTTTTGGTGTAGGTCTGGCCTTTATGGTTTCAGGTCAGAAGGGATAGTGATACAATCTCATCTGACAATTTTCCTACTTGGGCATAGATTTTAAATATTACTGTCAAAGAAATGAAGCAGAATGAAGAGGGAACCAAATGGGGCAGCAGGGAGAGGGCAGAGTGGGGGAACGAGGGTTCCCTGGGATGACAAAAGAACTGATGACAATCTAGCCCAGCTGACCCCCAAGGAGGTGAGAACATTGTCTCAACCCTAACCCTCTCCATGACCAATAGTATGTCACTGAATGGGGAATTTTTGCAGTTTGTGCAAGGATCAAGGATGAGGACCCCAGCATTCAAAGTCAAGCATTCTAGCAGCATCTTGCTATCCTTAGGCCTCCCAGCTGTGATGGTTGATTAATCTAGAACCACCTAGGAAGAAAGTCTCCATGAGGGGTCTCTTAAATCAGGTTGATTTGTTGGCATTTCTGGCAGGATTGTCCTGATTGTGTTAATTGAGGTAGAAGGATCCATCCACTGTGGGTGGCACCATTCCCTAGGCAAGCATTCTGGAGCATGTGAGGGTGGAGAGAGAAAGTAAGCTGAGTGTAGTTATGCAAGCATTCATTGTTCTTTGTTACCTTGGCTTCCTCAGGATGGTAGTCTACAACCTGTAACTGTGAACTGAAATAAACTCTTCCTTAAAGCTGTCAGGCCATTTTATCATAGTACCACAAAAGGAAACTAAGATATCTGCCTTTCACATAGCAGCCACGTTTGAACACCAGGCCTTTCCTTCAAGACCTCCCTTGCTCTGACACTTGTGTGAGTGCTGCAGATTTTCCCAGAAGCCCCAGGGAAGTGTCTCTAGGGTAAATTCCAATGATGTTCCTGCTTTGCTACATTCTGGCTCTCTCCTTTAAAAAAGAAAAGAAAAGAAAAGAAGAGAAGAGAAGAGAAGAGAAGAGAAGAGAAGAGAAGAGAAGAGAAGAGAAGAGAAGGGAAGAGAAGAGAAGAGAAAAAGGAAAGCTTCTTTTTCTGGGCTATGGAAGATGAAACTGAATCAGGAAGCTGTGTCACTTGGTCTGCAGATTACAAGCCCCAGCCAGAGGCAGGGTCCCTACAGACATCTAAACACTGAGCTGTGGGTGACACACTGACCAGAGGGTGAGCTTGGGATGCTTTCTCTCTCTCTCTCTCTCTCTCTCTCTCTCTCTCTCTCTCTCTCTCTCTCTCTTCCTTTCTCATATTCTCTCTTCCTTTCTCATATTCTCTCTCTCTCTCTCTCTCTCACTCTCTCCCCCTCCCCCCCACTGCTAAAGGATGGGAAGAAAATACAATCCTGAGTGGTTATGCAAGACACCCCTGAATAATGTCACCTCCCTGGAGGGCCTGCTGCCTCCACTTCTCCAGGAATGCACCCTCCAAACTTTTTCAATAATAACTGGACTGCAGCTGACCTGACACACCCCATGAGCATCTTCCTGGCACATCTGAGCTGGAGACTCACTCTCTCTTTCTCTCTCTCTCTCTTTCCTCTCTCTGCCTCTCTGTCTCTCTTTTCTCTGATACACACACACACACACACACACACACACACACACACACACCCTCAGAAGCTTCTCGGAGCAGAAAGCAGGGTGACATTTCATCTATTGAGTCCTTAGTGAATCTCTACACATGCCCAGTGCTAACATATCCTTCTCTAGATGGAGTTTCATGATCACATGCAATGCTGGCAGGAGGACCATGTTTAACATCTGCAGCTAGAGTGCTCCATGAGGAAAGTCACAGTATCATTTTGTCTGGATTTTGGAAAGAGAGGGTCTGTGACAGAGGGTGGGAAGACCCACAGACCACAGATCCAGGACAAGAATAAATGCTAGGAAGCCAGAGGCAAAGGCAGAAGGCTGTTTCCACCAAGCCTGGCAGCACCCCAACTTCTCCCTTCATTCCAGGGACTATTCCTATGAAAATTCATTAGCTTTGTTTTTTTCTTTGTTTGTTTGTTTGTTTTTGCTTTGTTTTGTTTTTTGAAATAGAATGTCGAGAATCCCAGGCTGACCTCAAACTTGCAGCCCAGGATGACCTTGAACTTCACAGTCTACTGCCTCTATCCCTATCTATGGGGTTACACAAGTATACCATCAAGCCTTGGTTTATGCAGTGCTGGAGTACTGGCTGGTTTTGAGTGTCAACTTAACATCAGCTGGAGTTATCACAGAGAAAGGAGTCTCCCTTGAGGAAATGCCTCCATGAGACCCAGCTGTAAGGCATTTTCTCAGTGATCAAGGGTGGGAGGGACCCCTGTAGGTGGTGCCATCCCTGGGCTGGTAGTATTGGGTTCTATAAGAAAGCAAGTTGAGCAAGCCAGTAAGTAATATACCTCCATGGCCTCTGCATCAGCTCCTGCTTCCTGGCCTGCTTGAGTTCCAGTCCTGACTTCCATTGGTGATGAACAGCAATGTGGAAGTATAAGCTGAATAAACCCTTTCCTCCCCAACTAGCTTCTTGGTCATGATGTTTTGTGCAGGAATAGAAACCCTGACTAAGACAGCTGAGAATAAAACCCAGGTCCTTGCACATGCTAGGCAAGCACTCTGCCAATGGAGCTACATCCCCTGACCCAGGGCTAACTAGATCTCATCACCAATTACTATTTCATTTGCAAGCTAGTGGCTAGAACCTATGCAAGTTGACTTGGTGTCATGTTACCTGGTTATATTGTGACTTCTGTTTTCCTTGTCATTAGATGAACAAACTGATTAAATGAAAGATGGCACAGTCCTGAGGTTCACCCCTTCCTCACCATGACAGCTTTGTGCTTATCTTTAACTGATGACACAGCCCCTTCCTTCTTGAGACTCCATAAACCTCATTACTTCAGCCCTTTCTGCTTTCAGTGCTGCTGTGTGCGTATGGGGGTTCTGACACTCCGTGTTTGGGTTTACAACACAGAGATTTCCTCATGGGTCTGAGCAAGCCTGAGCTGCCTCCGTCATGCTGGGTTGACTAATATCTTTCCACACAATCCAGACAGCTGTGGCTGCTGTCTGTGCTAGCTCTGGTCTGTGGTTTCCTCCTTTTTCAAAAAGGGAAGTCAGCTCTCCTCTGCATCGAGTTATGTTTTTGTGACCCCAAGTAACACCCTGAGACGTATCTCTAGAAGTTAGAGCTCCCCTCCCCACATTTCTCTCTTTCTCTCTCGTTTTTCAAAAGTCTGAGTTTGGAAAGAACCCTTTCTATGTTAATGAGATCAGGGGCTGAGCTTACAGATGTGCACACAGGGTCTCCTCTGAGCCACCAAGCACAGGGCCCCACTCATGGATGTACATGTGGTCAGTCTCCTTAAAGTCTCATGTTCCAGGCCACAGTCAGAGGTGGGAAAACATACGCTGCCTCTTTCAAGAGGGGTGCCCCGCAGTAGAGGGAAGAAGAGCAAGCTCACTAGGCAGGACTGCCTCCCACCTCAGCCTACATTAGCCAGATCCATCCAGCTTTGCTCACCTCCAGTTCCCTCCTCACTTAGAAGAGACAGCAGCTTTAGTGTGCTGCTGAGGCTGTTTCCTGGTGCTCCCTAGCTTGATACCTGGCACCCAGCCCAGCAGATAAAGTAGGTTTGGAAATGAGCAGGAAGATCTCATTATAGCCAAAGATGAGTGAGATTCCTGTTCTGGGATTGTAACACGCAAGGTAGATAGTGTCTGCTGGCTCCTGTGTCACCATAGCTGCCTGCTTGTGACACAGTGCAAGCCCTGCTCAGAGAGTCCCTGCTCTGCCCTTCCTGCCATCAGAACCACCTACCATGCCACAGTGTGTCCTCGACATTGGTCCCCAAATGCTAGGAGCAAGAGTCTAATCTTGCCAACAGAACTGTCAGGGAGGGGGTACCTTGAAACTGATTTTGAGGGTCAAGTTTGCAATCTCCTGTTTGGTTGCATGATACAACAGCCAGTCAGAAATAAAACGAGAGTGAGCCTTCAGCTTTGAGAAGCCCCTTTCAAAGGTCATTTTCTCTATCTTCTTAGTTGCTGTCATGTGATAAAGGGGATTTTTACTGAGACCGGAGATTCTGTTGCTTTCTTGAAATCAACTAGCAGGCTAGTCAGAGTCCTGACAAAGCCTGGGCTCTTCTTCAGGTTTCTCCTAACCTCCTCTGCCTCCGCCATGGCTGATTAACACTCCCCAGAGCTACTCTCCATGTTGGAGAGAAGATGTCAAGGAGCAAGTCATGTGACAGGAAGGATTTAGGGATCCTGGGGCAGCCATTTCTGACACCTCTATCTTCCTGTCATGACTCTTGGGACTGTAAAAGGTAGGTTGTACTGGCTGGTTTTGTGTCAACTTGACACCAGCTGGAGTTATCACAGAGAAAGGAGCCTCCCTTGAGAAAATGCCTCCATAAGACCCAGCTGTAAGGCATTTTCTCAGTGATCAACTTGGAAGGGCCCCTTGTGGGTGGTGCCATCCCTAGGCTGGTAGTCTTGGGTTCTATAAGAAAGCAGGCTGAGCAAGCCAGGGGAAGCAAGCCAGTAAATAACATCCTTCCATGGCCTCTGCATCAGCTCCTGCTTCCTGACCTGCTTGAGTTCCAGTCCTGACTTCCTTTAGTGATGAACAGCAATGTGGAAGTGTAAGCTGAATAAACCCTTTCCTCCCCAACTAGCTTCTTGGTCATGATGTTTTGTGCAAGAACAGAAACCCTGACTAAGACAGGTATGCCCTTAGAAATGGCTGACAGCCTTTCGTGAAGTCCACTGCCCTGGCATCAGCTTCAGCTGCTCCACACTCTACCACCTACTTAGAAGCTCAGAGTGAGCACAGCCTCCTGTGTGTCCATCAGTCTCAAGGGGGATTCTGATGCTCATTTAAATGTTCACACCGCTGATCTAAGCTACCGATACCCTACTGGGGAATGCTACATTAGTATTTGGGGGCCACCAAATACAAGTTAACCTTGAATACAGTCAGGCATTCTCCCTATACCAGCATCTGGAGAGAAGGTGAAGGAATGAACTTATTGAAAGATATTTTGGCTGATCAGTATTTGGGGCATGCCTTTAATCCCAGCACTAGGGAGAAAGAGGTGAGCAGATCTCTTGAGTTCTAGACCTGCCTGATCTATCTATATGGTGAATTCCAGGATAGTCAGGGTGACACAGAGAAACCCTGTCCAGAAAAACAAAAACAGACAAACAAACAAAAAAAAAGACAGATATTTGGAGGCTCTAGCCCCTTTTATTGGGACACAGGTTGCAAACCTCATGGTGGCTGCAAAGGGACCAGGTAGTAGGACAAGATGGGTGAGCTCAGAACTCTTTTGTACAGATGGGTGTGATGGCTTAACACCAAACTGATGTGAAGTTGTGGCTAGCAGGAACCACACAGTGATTTCTAGGCCAGCCTGGCCTAGAGATGCCTTGCCTCGAACCAAGAGCAACAAAGCCCTTCTGTGCTTGGCATGTATTGGTTTGTTTCTCTCACTGGTCCTCTCCGAGGCTTGGATTCTCAAACTGTTCCCTGTTCTGCATTTATTCTCTGGAGGATTATTTCTGGCACTAAATGAGTCTCAGCATAGAGACACAGCAGGTCATGTGATGGTTTATTCAAAACCATCTGCAGGACACTCCTCATTGGAACAGGAACGTGCTGGAGCATCACAGCAGAGGCAGGAAAGATCCCCACTGCTTCCTGCTGGTGAATCATCCTGGTCACCTCTTCCAGGAACCACCTCTCCATCCCTTTATTTACCTGGAGGGCAGCAACTGCTCATCACAACCTCCTGAGGGCTTCGTCTCCCTGAGCCTTTGTTCCGTGTTCCTCAACTGGCCACATGGTTCCTGTCTTCGCATCTCAGCCATCCACTCTCAATCCTTAACAGCATGTTTAACCCCTCCAGGCTGCCAGAAGACATTTGCTTATAGGACAGATAACTGCAGGCTGCATCCCTGCAAGGCACAAGCCTGAAGTACCGAGAAGGAAGCCCAAACAAGCACACCTATTACCAGTGCTTGCAGCAGGTGAGCCAGTAAGCAGTTACCAGAAATGGCCTCCATACGGAACCCCAGGTCACAACCAGGAAAAGTCCATTCCAAGCAAGATCACTAATCTGTGGGGGCAAGATGGAGGCGAAGGGCAAAGTGAGCCAAAAAGAGCACAGGCTCATCACAGCATCCAAAGCCATATATGCTCTGGCTGCTTTCATTAAGAAAAAAAGAGAGTTCCTTGAGGTTTGTGCACTGCTGGGACTCCCTGTCCTCATCACCAGCCGATTCTCTCCGCAAGGGCAATGGAGGAGAGACAGGGTAGGAGCGGTGGGTGGTTCAGAAGCGCGGTGAGTGTGTAAGGTGAATGACCACACCAGGACTGCTTGTAAGTAGGCAGATCAACTCTCTTTAGGGTGATTCAAGGCTTATAAAGTTTTGGGGGACTGAGGGCAGGGCAAAGGCCATTGGCTGGGGGGCTGAGGGTACCTGGAGTGCCTCATTAACATGGAGAAGCATTTCAGGAATCTCAGGTGTTGGCAGAACAGGTTTAGTGGGTAGAAAGGAAATTGATCCTATAAACTAATTGAGGCTATGTGACATTCCTTGGGTAGAGGTGAGTGTTGGGGCTTAGAATTGCCCAGACAAGGTCAGAGGAGAAACTCTGTTAGCAAAGGGAGTTCCCTGTAATGTGCTGAGCCCCAGAAGGCTATCTGGGGTAGATTTTGACCTTAACTAGCAGAGTTTTCCCACATGTACCCAGAGAGATCCATGTGTCTTTTACTTCCTTTTCAAAATGGCAGCATCTGACAGCCCTCTAAGCAGGCATGCCACTAACTATTGACACCAACACAGTTTTCTCAGGCTCTATATCAGGGCATGTTACTGTTTTCACCTTGGCCTTGACCCTAGAAACCTCTCTTGTAATAGACATCTAGAGACCAAGCATGGTGGCACATTTCTTTAATTTCAGCACTCAGAAGGCAGAGGCAGGCAGTTCCAGGTTAGCCAAGCTACACAATGCAAACCTGGAGACACCAGAGACTGCTGGGTACAAAGCTAGGGTTAGAACCAGGAAGGTGTGACTCTCAAGGTGGGTGTTCAGGAGGCATCTTCCCAAGCTGCAGGCAGACATGCTGGTGGTGAGGGTGAGGACTGAGCCATGGTGCCTAGGGGAATTTAGCTGATAAAGGGTTTCAAGGTCTTGAGGGCCATTCGCCTCCAGCAGCCAACCTAGTGGTGTTCACAAAGAAGCTGGGAAGAGAGCGGAGGCCTCATCAGCCTCTGCCCCATCCCAGGGTTAATCAGGAGTAGGATTTGGGACTGTAAAAGGAGAGAACTTGGCACTCAGAATCTTGGAGTCTGTGTTCGAGACTTTGCAGCAAAGACAAATGGGTCACGAGGAGTGTCAGCCTCACACTACAGATTGTCTTCACTGAGTCCCTGGAAGGACAGCAGAGCCCATTGCACATGTGCCTTTCTCTGCAGCATCCCATTTCCACCATAGGATGTCCCTCTCAACAGAAACCCATGAGGAGATTGCCCTAAGAATCACAGTCACAAGAGAAAGCACTGTAGAGGGCTCTGTCTTGTAGGACAGATTTCACGGAAACATGCAGTTTGCTGTCTATGGAAACCTCAGCTAGGGCTCACTCAAGCACAGGCACATATTGCTGACTTCCCTCTGGTGCTTATAGCGAAAAATTTCCCATAAACCTACCCGTAACTGCTTGAATCCCCCTTTCTAAACAAACTCAAACCCAACCAGAGCTCAGTGGGCAGCTTCTATCCCTTGTGGCACCTTCTAGCAGGTGACAGCGGGTACTTAAAGGGGCACTGAACATCTCTTAGCTGCAGGGTTGGGGGCTACACCCGCACTATGGAGGGATGAAGGGATTATAGGAGAGGTTTTCAGCCCACAAGACAGCCAAAGATAACAATGGAAGAAAGGTGCTTGGGAGGAAAAATAGCAAAAGGAAAGGCTGGGCATGGTGGAGGCAGGGGGATAGCTGTAAGTTTGAGGTCATACTGAGCTACATAGCAAAATCTAGGTGAGAGGGACTACATACTCTACATTCTTTCATTCTCTCATTCTCTCATTCTCTCTCTCTCTCTCTCTCTCTCTCTCTCTCTCACACACACACACACACACACACACATACAAGGCAGGCATACAGAAATTTGTAATCTATGATTTAAACCCAATTTCAGGTTAGCAGAATTCCCAGCATGCTCGGGGGCTAGCCCTGTGGTTTTGGAGGTTTCTGTGCTGCTGGGCAGTAAGTATCATTTCTTCTGTTCTCTCTGTACCCACGGTCACAGGAAAACAGAAGGGCTTACATCCTAGGAGAGTGAAATCTGCAAGCGCAAGTAGCATGTGCTTGCATGTACATTTGCATGTATGTGTACCCTAGAGCATATGTATCTCTATGGTGGAGGCCGTGTGTGCTTACATTTATAGGATGTGTGTCTATATAAGGTGAGTCTATGTGTATGTGTACAGGCATGTCACCTTATACCTAAGTGTACCTTCATGTGCCTCTCTGTGTCTGTATTCATATGTGTATCCAACTTGATGTGTACACATGCATAAGAGGGTGCCTGTCTGCTCAAGCACATGCATGTTTACGTGTAAGCATGCACATATGTGGTTCAAGGGAGCTTATGGTACAGGTGTGCAGGATGGGATAGAAACAAAAAGCAAATGGTGTCAGAGGGAATGTCACTTCCTTAGGAGATAACCTCACACTCCCAAATAAAATGTCCCTGGTTACTTATTGTGAGTTTTTCAGGAAATCAGGGTATGACCCCAGTGTTCTGTGGCCAGCTGGACCTTAACCCCCATTGCAGAAGTGAGAAGGAGATACTGTCTATTGACATAGCAACCTGCGTAGTTGTATCCCACACTTTTGAATTAGGACACAGCCTCCAGCCTTCCCCTTCCCTCCATAGCCTGACCTCTCTGCCTGGTGAGAGCCGGGGAACTCTAGACATAGCACCTTGGAACTTGCAGAGCCTCTGATTCACTGCCTGTGGCTGCCAGGCTTTAAAACAGGAGCTGTTTAAAGCTGGAAGCCATCTGGGGTGGCAGCAAAGGTGCTGGTTATCCGTCAGGAAATTGACCCACACGGTGGGATTAGCTTCCAACAGACAGAGAGTAAAGGAATGACAGCTACTCCCCAAACTCATGTCACTCAAAGTCCCACTTCTGCCATCTTTCCTACTTTCAAGTCCAGGGCAAGGCAGGCTTCAGAGGGAGCCGGCTGGAGGAGCTCAGAGCTTCCATTGACGGTCATCAGGGAAATGGAGACCACAGTTCTACAAAGCTAGGAAATGCATTTGGCCAAGAACTTGCTGAGCGACAGCAGGATGGCTCAGTGGGTAAGAGTGATTGCTGTCAAACCATGACAACCCAAGTTCAATTCCAAGAATCCACAAAATAGAAGAAAAGACCAAACTCCCTCAGTCGTCCTCTGACCTCCGCAAGGACACAGAGGCACTAATGTCCATGCCTCTACAATAGATAAACATAAACAAAACTTAAAAATTTTTTTAAAGAAGAGACACTTTGAGTTACCTAGGATTCCTCCCCAGAGCAGCCAATGTGCTGTGAACGTGACCTCACTCTCAGAAGCCCCTGGCAGAGGCCAAGCTGAGCCCTCCCAAAGGCTGTGAGCTAACAAATGGTTTCTGTCGAAAATCGCTAGATTGGTGGTTATTTGTTACATGGCCATAGCAAGATACTGTAGTCTAGTTCTCTTAAAGGAGATGATGGACTAGTTACAGAGTCTATCACATTTGTCCCATGCACTAGATAGACATTGTTTAAATCAGGTTAGGGAGACAGCCAGCTTAGTGGGTAAAATGCTTGCCTCAAAAGCATGAGAACTCAATGAATTCTTCCTATCTCAGCCCTTAGCAGGTGGAGGCAGGAGGATCCCTGTCAGCTCAGCTGAATCTGAGAGCTCCAGGCCAGTATAAGGCCCTGTCAAAAAAAAAAAAAAAAGAAAGAAAGAAAGAAAGAAAAGAAAAGAAAAGAAAAGAAAAGAAAAGAAAAGAAAAGAAAAAGGGTGGTATGCTTGAGAATGACACCTGGGGTTTTCCTCTGCCCCCCCAAACATGTACTCATGTGCACACACACACATGCACACACATAATGCATATACATACACTTAGGCATACATATACATACAGGCATACACATGCACACATGCACACAAATAGGCACATAGTAGGCACACACATGTGCACAGGTATACACATACATGCAGGCACATAAATAGGCACATACAGTTGTTACACAAGCACACACACATACATAAAGGCACATAGGTACACACAGGTGCGCACACACAGGAACACATACACAGGCACACACATTCAGTAAGGCACACGTGCATATTAGAAAAGAAAGTCATTTAAATTATCACATCTTAACGGGCATTGAGCTTTATCGTGGCATTTTAGTAACTGACAAGTGAAAATGTCACTTCATTATGTTTTAATTTGCATTTCTTTGACTTTCCTGGAGAAACACCTCTTTTTATATTATTTTCAGCACAGCAGCCCTTGGGAGTATGCCGACTCCTAGAGTTTCCTATTTAACCTTACAGCTAATTTCTGCTTCTATAGATGCCCCAACACATTAGGTACTATACAAATATTTGCCCAACGAATGCCTGAATTCATAAATAATGAGTGCTTAAGCCAGTCTTCCAAACCATGTGGGGCTCAGGCTGCAGGGAGCTCAGCACCTGGTAACAGAACTGTGCTGCAGAGTGGCCTGGCCAACGCCAGCTCAGGGCAGCAGGTGTCCCCTGACATTCAAACACCCCCTGCCATGCCACCCAAGAGGGAGGTGGTCCTGGGAAGAGGCCGTTTCAGAGCAGGTCAAGAGCAGGTTGGAAGTCATTCAGAATCAGCGTTCTGCCTTGGTGATGTCCCTTAAGGGTGGATGGCTAAGAACTAGGGACACATGGCTGTTTTATCATTGGGTCAGTCTATCAGAGATGTAAGATGAAGTCCGAGTTTGGAATTTTTGGAAAAAAAAATTCTTTTAGAAAAGTTCGTGTTTGGGTTTTGTCTTTTACTGTTTATTGTAATGATAAGTGGGGTTCCTCAAGGCCTGGAGTCTGCAGGTAGTCCCTGTGACCCTACCCCAAGTTATTTCTGATTGGTAAATACAGATGCCAACAACTAATAGTTGGGCAGAAGAGACATAGGTGGGGTTTAGGTCCCCAGATTTGGGGTGAGAAAGAGAGGAGTTGAAGGCAGCAGGAGGAGCCAGGAGTCCACCATGGGTTAGGAGCTGTGGGCTGACTAATTGGAACTAAGAACAGCCCAGATGAAACATAGTAAATAGTAAGTAATCATTCGGGGTTATCGATAGGAAAGTAAATTCTAATAGCGTAGGAGATAGGTATCTGCCCAGCTCTTGTGCTGCTTAAGGATTATTAAGAATATAAAGGCTCTGTGTGTTATTTATCCATGTACTCAGTAACCAAAGGCAGGGCAGAAACCACAGGCAGGCATTTAAATAATTACTACAAAGTCTGTGATGGAGAGATGGCTCAGTGGTTAAGTGTGGGTGACCCTAGGTGTAACTGGAATAGAGACAGGAGGATGGCCAGGACTTACTGGCTTCAAGTCTTTCACTGACAAGACACAAGACCCAAGTTCAGAGAGAAACCCTGCCCCAAAAGGCATAGGCAGAAAGTGCTAGAGGGACACCAGACACCTCTCCTGGCCTCTGTGTGTGTGCATAGCCTTGTGCAACCACACACACACACACACACACACACACACACACACACACACACACCCCACACACAGGAACAAATAAATCTTTGTTTTAGAAACTTCACTTGTTTAGATACTATTTTTTTTAAAAAAGATTTATTTTTATATATTTTTTTGTATTTTGCCTGAAGAGGCCCACAGGGACAGAAGGGAGTGTCAGATGTCTTAAAACTAGAGTTACAGGCGGTTATGAGCCTCCATGTGGATGCTAGGAAACTAAATTCAGTTCCTTTGCAAGAACATTGAGTGATCTTAACCACTAAGTCTAAGCCGTCTCTCCAGCCCCAGATACTCTTATCTTAAAAGGCAGTATCTTTACTGTTTAAAAAAAAAAAGCTTCTAAGAGTGTAGAAGTTTTCTGTTTTGTTTTCAAAGACAAAAGGATTCTTTAAGCCCTTACCATCACTCCCCCAGTTAATGAACTTTGATCTGTACTTTGATCTGTAGAAAAAACAAACAAAAAAAACAACTAGACAAGCTCAATGTACTGCCTACAACACATTCTATTTTCGCTGAAATATTTTGCATTTATTGTTCTAGATACAATCTGTAGATCAGGAAACCAAAGATCTTCGATCTCTAGTGAGTATTCCTGGCATCCTCTAAGTATCCTCACAGCATCATTGGCCACCAGAGAGCCTGACACAGATAGCAGTCTTCTAGCCTATGTTTAAGCCAGGCATGCTGGGATTTAAACCCAGAGCCTTGTGCATGCTACCCTGGCCTTTGGTGGCTGAGTTACATCCCCAGCCCTTTCCGCAAGTTTTTTTTTCTTCTGACACTGTATTTGTTTTATAAGTCTGTGATACCTTTTTATGAAACCGCCTCTGAATGCCAAATACTTTCCTGCCCAGAGTCTCTAAATCTCAGACTTACACAAGCCTCTTGCTGATCCTAAGAGATTAAGAGGATTTAGTAAATCAAAGCGCAGATTAAAGCCTGCGTTTGCTATGACCCCTCTTATCTGTTCTTTGTCTGAGCCTCTCACACCAGAGGCTCTGGTGGGCTCCTTGTGGAGCTGTTTGCTTCTCTGGCCTCTTTACAGATTTGCTTGCCTGAGATACCATAACCCAGCTCCTCTGTAAACAGGTCACACCTTGTTTTGGGCCTCTCGGTGCCTCGGGAACTCAGAACCCTTCCCTGGGACAGACACCCTGGCTTATAAACCCTCCACTGTGAGCCTGCTGACCTCTGCTTGGGTTTACTATGCCAATTTCACTATGCTGAGGCTGAGGGCTTGCCTCCACACTCCAAAACACAGGGTGAGCTCTGAAGCACAGACCAGGGTATGGAGTGAACTCTTGGCTGCCAGCTTCACTGCATTTAGAATCTGAGACAAGCCCTTGGCCACTCCTGGGAGGAATTTTCTCCATTAGGTTAGTTAAACTAGAAAGACTCATCCTGAAAGTGGGTGGCACATTCTTCCTGAAGCCTAGAACTGTCTTCTAGGTCTGACGAAAATGCCTTTGCTTTTTGCCTGCTTGACTTTGCATAGTGTTGGTAAGTTCATCTCTGGTGCGGCTGCCACTGCCGCCACCATCCTTGAGACTCCAGCTTCTTCAGCTTTTTTGAAGCAGATGACAACTAGTGGCTCTCCAGGAATCCTAAGGCCTTCAGTGCTGGCTGGTTAGGACACCCACCATCTGGGACTGAGAAGCCTGCTGTGTTCTAGACCTCTCTGTCACGAAGACAGCCACTGTTAAACAACCCCAACCATACTGAATAAAAGAATCTAATAAACCCTCTTTTAATTCATATTCATGCTGTTTCCCTTTTTTTCTAGAGAACCTTGATTAATATAGAGTGTAACTTTACCTAAGCCCACAGAGGTGCGTAGGTGTGTGTGTGTGTGTGTGTGTGTGTGTGTGTACTTACATATGTTTAGGTGAAAGCTGTCAATGCTTAGAATCCATGCCATCAGCACCTGGCTCATGTTTGTTCAATGAATAAAACAATTTGAAGAAGCTCACCCGTGAATGTAGCTAGAAACTGGGCACTGCGTGCAGAGGCAGAGGCTGGGCTATGAGACGGTAGGTACTAAAGAAACACAGAGACCTGTTCTGAGAAACCAAAGATTGAGGAGTCAGCAAAATGAGACTGAGTTTGAGTTTTCTCCCTGACTTCCTCGTCTTAGGCTGTGTGCTGGGCACAGAGAACAGACAGTCTCAGGCTCCTGAGCTCACAGGAGATGGGCAGAGACTCAGTCTATGTGGAGATGTGAACACGGAGGTCTCAGCAGACAGAGGTGCACCTCGCTGTTGGTACAGCCCAGGCAGAGCCTCCTGTGTGAGATGGCAGACGGAAGGGCCGGAGAAACAGTTTGCTAAGGGGCTAGAGTAGCGCCAGGCCTTTCATGCTGAGGCAGCACGTTTGTGGCTGCCTCCTGTTCAGACAACTCCAGCATCAGTTGAATAAAAGAGGAAGGTGGAGGGGTGTGAGGCAGGAAGGATGGTAATCTTGTCACCTACTGCAGGGGACGGTAGATATTCAGATGGGGCTCACACAGCACCTCGATTCACCCACCGCAGGCCCTCGATGGCTGGAGTGTTCCTAGTAATCAGAATCAGGAGCCAGGTGTGTGTCCCAAGTCGGCTGGCACTTAGCACTGCAAAGGGCACAAGGTGGTGGCTGGAGATGAGGAGCTGCTGTAACCGGTCCCAAACTGAAGTCAGGAAGGGAGAGGTGATAGGCTAAAGAGTGCCACGCCCCTAAAGAGCGCCACGCCTCCTGAAGAGTGCCCGGCCCGCACCAGCTAGCAAACTAATGCGTTCACTTTCACGTGCAGAATTCCTCTGTGAGGGAAAGACAGCAAGCAGCACCCTGCTCTCTATCGCTCGGTATGGTGTAAAACAGTGGCTTCAGGCTGCCCTGCCCTGAGTGAACGCAATCCACAAGCAGCTTTTGATCCTGTCCGTGAGCCCCGATGTAGAGACAATGACCCTGTACCTCTCCTAGACACCGCCATGGAGCAAGGACAGGCTGCTGAAGAACAAATACAGGAGGCATTCCTATTGTGGAGCTTTCGTGAATCCCGCTTGAAGTTTAATTAAGACATGGGGGCGTTTAAAGCTGATTGACTTTGGCTGGGGTAGCCTCTTGGCTAGCTACCTAAACTTACCCTGACTGCCCCATCATCCCGTCTCTCCACGTGATTCTCGCTACCTGCTTCCAGCTCCATCCATCTCCCCTGTCTCCTCCCCCTTGATTCTCGCTACCTGCTTCCAGCTCCATCCATCTCTCCTGTCTCCTCCCCCATCTCCTTGCGTCTGCCCAAACGCCTTCTGTGTCTCTCTTCTCTCTTCATCTCTTACATCTCCTGCGTCTCCGCCTGTGCCTCTGCCTCTCTGAAAGTCCTCCATCCCCTGTATTTCCTGCCCCATTCCAGCAGTCAGCTCTTTATTATACAAAAGCCATACTCCAGTCTGAACCAGTCAGCAGCAGGACAATGACTGATCCATCTTTAGGGTTGCCCTTTGGCATTAAGAGCTGTTTGACCTTCACCATGCTTTTTAATATGATAATCTCAGAGAATCCTCCTTTGGGCAGGTGAGGAAGGATAAACATTTACATATAGAAAACTGGTGCCATAGAAATGACAATACCAAAATCCTGCGTGCACTTAGCTCTCTGTTTGCACAGCAATTAACAATTGAAAATTCAGAGACACATCTTCATCCAATGTGGGAGAAGGTCATCCCTACTAGGCACTGCCTAGAAACTTCTTACTGGCTAGTACACATATAGACACATGGCATATGGAACCATATAAAATCCATGTATGAAATGACCAGGCACACCTGATGACAGAGAGCACAGCACCCCTCACCAAGGCCCTATAAAGAGGAGACCTAAGAGAATGATGATCCAGCTCATCACTGGGTGTGTCCTATGCACCTCTGGCCCTCAGCTCTTCAGGCCTAGGTCAACCCCATGGCTCAGCATTCTGTCCCCCACAGCAGTTCTCCAGCTGAGTGCATTAATATCTCATCTACCCATCAGCAATGGCTCTTTGCCTCATTATCTATAGTATTGAGGCTCCTTCGAACTCCAAGGGCCTCTTTAACCCTTTTGTACCCATCCTGTAACACCATACACACACACACACACACACACACACACACACACACACACACACTGTACTGGCTGGTTTTGTGTGTCAACTTGACATCAGCTGGCATTATCACAGAAAGGAGCAAAGGAGCTTCCCTTAAGGAAATGCCTCTATGAGACCCAGCTGTAAGGCATTTTCTCAATTAGTGATCAAGGGTGGGAGGGCCCATTGTGGGTGGTGCTATCCCTGGGCTGCTGGTAGTCTTAGATTCTATAAGAAAGCAAGCTGCACAAGAAACCTGACTAAGATATATAGATATATATGTGTGTGTGTGTGTGTGTGTGTGTGTGTGTATATATATATATATATATATATATATATATATATATATATAATATTACTATATATCTATACACTAATATTAACTCTCAGGTCACATATAATTTCATACACAGTAATATATATGTATATTTGTATATACAATATATTATAAATTATTATTGTGTAATATATTGCAAATATATAATTATATAATATATAAATATTATATATATATTACTGTGTAAGAAGTTATGTGTGAGCTGAGAGTTAATATTAGTAATTAAGATCAGAATTGATGGCACAAGGCCAGTCATCAAGGGAAGTTGAGATTACTTGGGAAAAACCAACAAAATCCAGGTTGCTTGTGGATTTTGATAAGTTATTCTTCACTGATGAAATGAACCAATTTAAGCCAAATTAAAGTATCTAAGGGCAGGTTTACTGGGGAGCAGCTCTTGGGTGGGTTCACTGCTCCCAGGGAAAGACTCTAGGGAAGTTGCCATGGGGAGAGAGACAGAAGGGAAGGAGAAGAGAAAGAGAGAAAGAACATGAGCAAACAGGGAGAGAGGACGTGAAGAGGGAGAGGGAAGGAAGAAGAGAGGAAAGAGGGAGAGAGGGAGAGAGAGAGAGAGAGAGAGAGAGAGAGAGCGCCAAATGTCTGGATTATTTAGGGAAGAGCCTCTGGAGGAGAGGAAGCCCAGTCCCTGGGCTGGAAAGTTCAGGGCAGAGGGGGCAGAGTGTGCCAGCTATGCCCTGTAACAGGGACTGACTGAGGATACTAGGAGAACCTGGAGGTCAGGTCTGCTTTGGTAAAATATGGACCACAGTCATTTGTCTTGGGTCTGCATCCTAACATCCCAGCCTCTTGTTGATAATCCACTCTGATGTTAGGGAAAGATTCTAACATGCTGTAGATATTTCAGGACAGTGTGGTTAACAAGCCTTCAGGAGTCAATGCTTAGAGATAATCTCCAAAGAGAGTATACAAAAACCTTCCATTCTCCCAACTATCAAGAGAAGAGACTGAGGGACAAATAGCTGTGCTAGATCCAGAGTGTGTGGGAATCTTACACATCCACAACCCCATAAAATACTTGAGGATGGCTCAGTGTGTGAAGGTCCTGCCTGTGAGATCCACATTCTATACTTAGGACACCTATGGTTGGGTGAGGGACTGACTCTAACCGGTTGTTCTTTGACCTTCACACTGGCACCCTGGTAACCTTCAAAATAAATGTTAAGCTGGGCAGTGGTGGTCCATGCCTTTAATCCCAGCACTTGGGAGGCAGAGGTAGGTGGATTTCTGAGTTCGAGGCCAGCCTGGTCTACAGAGTGAATTCCAGGACAGCCAGGGGTATACAGAGAAACCCTGTCTTGAAAACAAACAAACAAACAAACAAACAAAAGTTTTTTAAAAAAATCTCTGATTTTTCTGTTGCAAAGATAGGGGCTGTTGAAGATGGAATGTCTTCCCTATTTCCTGCAGGCCTACACTTTACAAAAAAATATTGTCTCCTAAGAGAGAACAAACAGAAGCAACTGGGAGCCCGAGTCACTATCCCTCCAGAAAAGGCCTATAGCCTTGTCTTCTTTATTTTATTACTTTATTTTTATTTTTTTACTTATTCACTTTATATTCCTTTCACCACTCCCCTCCCTGTCACCCCCTCCACATCCTTTCCCCCATTCTCCCCCCCTTCTCTTCTGAGCAGGTGGGGCCCCTTGGGTAACCCCAACCTGGCACTTCAAGTCTCTGCGAGGCTAGGCCTTCCTCTCCCACCAAGGCTGGACCAGGCAGCCCAGCTAGAAGTACATATCCCACACTTAGGCAACAGCTTTTGGGATAGCTCCTAATCCAGTTATTCAGGTCCCACATGAAGACCAAGCTGCACATCTGCTACATATGAGCGGGGAGGCCTAGGCCGAGCCCGTGTATGCTCTATGGTTGGTGGTTCAGTCTCTGAGAGCTCCAAGGGTCCAGGTTAGTTGACTTTGTTGGTCTTCCTGTGGAGTTACTGTCCTCTTCAGGAAATCCTTCCCCCTACTCTTTCATAAGAGTCCCCAAGTTGTCTTTCTTTATTTTATGCTTGTGAGCACATTGTTGCTGTCTACAGACATACCAGAAGATCCCATTACAGATGGTTGTAAGCTACCATGTGGTTGCTAGGGATTGAACTCAGGACCTTTGGAAGAGCAGTCAGTGCTCTGAACCACTGAGCCATCTCTCCAGCCCCTTGCCTTTCTTTTAAAGACAAGATTTTTGTTTGTTTTAAAAAAGAAGAAAGAGAGTCAGAGAGAGCTGGAGGAGCGGAGAGAGGGAGGAATAACTCTTGGTCTCTGGTTGGAATAAAGACATCCTTAGCTTGAAACCAATAGAAGGCATTAAAATGAGAAAGATGCAGGGGTGTGAGCACACACACAAGTCACAGACAGGAAAAATGATTCATCTAAGAAATAGGACAGTAAATATGATTAAGAAAGGATTGAAAGTATTGATTTTTCATAGGATGCAATAAAGGAAAAAAACAACCAACCAACAACATCCATTGTAAGCGGATGAACAGATGCTTAGCAAACGCAGAAGATGAAACACAAAGAGGGCAGACTGGTTCCTACAAGGAGACAGAGAAAGTGCAGGGAAGAAACCTTGGCCTTGGCTGTAGTGACCCTCGTGGCACTGCCAGCTGCCAGCTGAGGTGAGCTGAGTCTGCCACACATTCATAGTCCACGACCTAGCTGGAAATCAATGCAATAATTTTTGCCAAAAGCTTAATTCATTTTAATGTATTTTAAGTAGAAAAAACCCACAATGGCTTAAAGTGAGGTGTGTGTGTGTGTGTGTGTGTGTGTGTGTGTGTGTGTGTGTGTACACTAAGCTCAACTCTTACAGTGGTTATATTTTGGTGACTTGCTGTCTCTCCTTCTTAGTCTTTTGAAATTGAAAAAGGTTTATTTAAATAGCTATTATTTCACCTAAATAAATAAACATACAGACATCACTAAGTACCTTCGCCGCCCCACCCTAAAGGATTACTGTTGGTACACTATAAAGGTACAGCATGCATTAGATGCAAACAATACTGAAACAGGTCCTCTCAGAGCAAGTGTGCATTAAACAGATCGATACATAGCTATCCGTTCATCCCCTCCCAGCACACGAAGTCTCTGCTGAGTGATATTTTCTCTGTTTCATTTGACAGAGGCCGTGTTTTGATGAAAAGGTTAATGAGTGGGACTTTTGCAGGCAGAAAAGCCAGAGGAGAACTCTTTCAAGGCATACCACACACAGGCTCTGGGAGACAGTGCCAATCGTGGAGGGAGAAAAAAAAGAGAAGGGAGACAGGGGTGGACAGCAGACAACAAAGGGGTAGGAATGGCTCCTGGGCAGAAGCAGACAAAATGGTGGAAATGTGGGGCAGCTTCTAAGCATGGAATGATCTGACGGGCCACACAGAAAACTCACTGCAGGAGGATGCCTCTGGAAGGTCCGGAGCACCTTTCTGGAAGGCAAAGACCCTCAAACAAGAGCATATGTGAGGAGATGAAGTGAGGTGGGAGGGGCAGACTCCTCCGATGCTGGCTCCCCCTCCCCGCCCCCCTGGGACTCTTCTGTCCCCACCTGCTTTCCTAACAGCTAGAAAACTAATTGGCCGATGCGTGTATATATAAATATTTATTAGATGAATGAATTGATATAAACACATAAGATATTTATAATCCAGTGCTGGCCGGAGTCAGTTAGCTCTGAGAAGGGGGAGGGAATGGTGGAGGGTGTGAGAAAGGCCATGTCAGGGCTGGGTAGATGTCTCAGTTGAAAAAGTACTCTCTGCACAAGTGTGGTGATAGCAGTGTAGATCCGCAGAACCTACATGAACACATGGCGCAGCATAGTTTGTCTGTGATCCCACTGCTTCTATGCAAGAATGGGAGGTGGAGAGGAATCCCTGGAAGCTTATGGACAGCTAGCCTGGCATACACAGTAGTGACAAGAGACTGTCCCTAAAACAAGATAGAAACTAGGGGCAGACACTCTAGGTTGTCTGTCACACCCATATATGAATCTTCACACATACATGCAAAGACAACACACACACACACACACACACACACACAGAGGCACATTTGTGGTGGTTTGAATGAGAATAGTCCCTACAGACTATTTGAATCCTTGCTCTCCAATTGGTAGAACTGTATGGAAAGGATTAGGCGGTGTGGCCTTGTTGGGAGATGTGTGTACGGTCACAATTGTAGTATGTATGTTGGAGACCAGCTGTGGTTCTTAATCCTCTATTTTCTCCCTCAGAATATACAGGCACCACTGTACATGGGGCTAGCAAGATGAAGTGGAAACCAGAATGGATGGAGTCTGCAGGATCCTGGTCTGGCTAGGAGTGAGGGTGGAGGGGGTGGAGAGGGGAAGGCCTTCTCCAAGGAAGGATTTCTGTGTATAGCTTTTTTAGACCATATTCAATGAAACAGTTCTCTAGGATGACCTTCAGTCAAACAGCTTGTGCACATACACTTTATTCAGGGGGATATATATATATATATATATATATATATATATATATATATATATATGGAGAGTAGGAAGGTGTTTTCGGGGTGAATGTAAAATTATTAGCTGGAGCTTAATATACTGTGAATGCCTAATTTATATAGAAAGACCTCCAGGAATCCCAAGTACTTTCTTTTCTTTCTTTTTTAAAATTTTTTTTTTAAAGATTTATTTTATTTATTATATGTAAGTACACTGTAGCTGTCTTCAGGCATTCCAGAAGAGGGCGCCAGATCTCATTAAGGATGGTTGTGAGCCACCATGTGGTTGCTGGGATTTGAACTTATCACCTTCGGAAGAGCAGTCGGGTGCTCTTACCCACTGAGCCATCTCACCAGCCCCTTTTTAAAAATTTTTTAAGATTTATTTATTATTATATGTAAGTACACGGTAGGTGTCTTCAGACACACCAGAATACGGTGTCAGATCTTATTACAGATGGTTGTGCTGGGATTTGAACTCAGGACCTTCAGAAGAGCAGTCAGTGCTCTTAACCACTGAGCCATCTCTCCAGCCCCACAAGTACTTTCTTAGGGCAGGTTCTTATCAGGGAAGAGGAAGTTGAACTTGTAGGTTTGCTCAGGGCTACATAATCTTCCTTCTGTAGAGAGTGCCGGGCTTAGTCCTCAGACAAGGTCAGAGAAGGTGAAGCACTGCTGGAAAAAAGAAGTCCTCCATTTTGAACACAGCACAGAGAAGCTATCTGGACATGGTAGACTTTGACCTTAAGTAGCAGGGTTTCCCTTCTATCCTGCAAGGAAAGGAGGCTCCTTAAGTAGGAAAGTAAGCAACTCAAAAGTAGCTTCAGGAAGTCCCTGAAACTAACCATGATCGCTAGACCCACTTCCTATCAGAGTAAACAGTAATATCAATCAATCAATCAATCAATCAATCAATCAATCAGAGCCCATCTCAAATAAAGGGAAGCCGAGCTGCAGAGAAGACTGCCACCAGACCAGCTGCCTGGAAGAGTCACTCAGACAGGACATTATCCAACTTGCTGAGCTGCCTGCAGGCTGTGCAGTGTGCTTCAGGTTTCTAGGTTTGTAAGCTGTCATTCATTCTGGGGTGGGCCTTGATGATACAGCTGTCTTTGAGTCATTTCTTCTCCTGTACATAACCCCTCACCCATATTCCTGTAAGTAACTCCAATAAAACTCATTGGTTCACCACGTTGGACTTTAGTGATATTTGTACTTTGGTTTGTCATGTGATCCATGTTTAGGGTGTGTAGACATGTTTGTTATGTCCAGAGAAAGTTTGGTCACAAAACAGTAGCTACAGCTGGCTTTGAGCTCTTGATCTTCCACCTTCAGCCTTCAAAGGCAGTGATTACAGGCTTGCCAGACCACATATGTGTGAACATGCTTATTACATGTATGTGAACTCCTTGCTATGTGTTTACTCCCTGTCCAATTGTCATAAGACAATGTCTTAGGGTTTTACTGCTGTGAACAGACACCATGACCAAGGCAAGTCTTATAAAGAACAATATTTAATTGGGACTGGCTTACAGGTTCAGAGGTTTAGTCCGTTATTATCAAGGTGGGAGTATGGCAACATCTAGGCAGGCATGGTGCAGGCTGAGAGTTCTGCATCTTCATCTGAAGGCTGCTAGTGGAAGACTGACTTCCAGGTAGCTAGGGTGAAGGTCTTAAGCCCATGCTCACAGTGACACATCTATTCCAGCAAGGCCATACCTCCTAAAAGTGCCACTCCCTGGGCCAGGCATATACAAACCATCACAGTTACATTTTAATTTAACTTTAGATTTTTTCAAGATATACAACCTAGGATGTAATTTTAGAATCCTGACCAGACTGTTGTTCAAGCTACAGTACCTGCATTAGCTCTTCCTTTCTCACACATACTGACACCTGACTTAGAGGCTGTGAGTCCTCAGATTACCGATTTCTAGGTACCCAGTTTTCTCACCTGGGGAAGTAAGTTTATTTCAAAGGAGGTATTGGTGGCCACACATCCTGCTTCCTAGCCCTTTCCTACCTCCTACCTGAGAACCAGAGAGCCTAGCTACAGACCATGAAACCACCCCTTCCCCTAGAGCTGTAAGAAGAGAATCTCCAACTCTCCACTTTCTACTCTCTACTCTCAACATGCTCCTGATTCATGGGACCCCAATTTCTTTCTAAAGAGCCCCCGCCAGGCAGTTTATTCCTGATGCTAGGGCTTTAATATTTTTCATTGCCCCCCACCCCATGTTTCCCATGTTGTCTGTTTACCCATGGTGCTAT
>CACVCL010020879.1:0-50000 GCA_902729485.2 Mus minutoides
CTTTGCCCATGGAACCTGGCTCGTCCTCCTGGTGAAGTTCCTATTCCAGCTCAGTTACATGGCCATATCTTCCCAATTCAGATTCCTACCACCACATCTGGACTACAACAGGCTCCAGCTTCTCATCCTGCTGCCTAGAAGGGTCATCCCTGTCCAGATTTGTTAGCATTCTTTCAACAGGTCTGTGTGTATAGTGTGGGGGCCCTTCTCACTGCTTTGAAAGTCATACAGAAGGTTGGCTTGATCAAGCATGGCACTGGTCCACAGTTCTCAGAGCATTTTCTTCCTTGCAACGGGGTATGGAACGGACAAGCCTGGAGGGAAAGGTTTGTCTGTGCTTTTCCTGGCACAGGGAAAACTGGCTTACAGAATATTCACTGTCTTAACGATGATAACAGTGTTATTAACATGCGTTCTTAACTATATCTAGGGCTCATAAACCCTGCTGCAATTGATGTGTTCCCTTTAGTTTATGCCCAATCTTTAATTGGAATTTCACATTCATGAGTTGTGGATGTTGAGTATCTTATGCGTATTTATAAACTAGCAAACCATTTATCTGCTATCGCCAGATTGCCACACAAGAAGGTTATGAACTATAGATATACTTTATAGTGTTTAGTTTTTACTACTCTGCTTTAAGGTTCCTGGGCAGGCCATGGTACCAGCCATCCACCCATATTCTCTTGGATCTTTGGATGAAAGACACACAGAGACATTATATTTTTAGCCTATCTTATTGGCTCAGTGGCTGGGCTCTTCTAAGCCTCCCACAGCTAATGTGCCCTTCCCTTTACTCCTACCTCAACACCTCTAAATCGTCCTCAGCCTAGTTGCTCAGTTACCTTTACTCTTTGCTCCACACCTCTTAATATTTCCTCATCTTTGTGCTGTTACTTTCTGTGAAGCTCATTGGTTTTGCTGCCCAAGATGCTTTCAGGCTGCTCTCTATGGGTCACTTTCCTTTTCTGCCTACATTTTGGAAGATCTCCTTTGCAGCTTTGAGTTTGTTCTGCCTCTCTCCCCCAAGTATCTCAATTCTCCACTCTCCTCTCTCCTTGCCTGTGGGAACCTGGAAGTCTCACTTCTTTCTTTAATTGGCCACTGGCATCTTTATTGATCAATCATGAACCAATTGGAAACAAGGGCCTTAGCATATGGGCATACAGATTCCCCCCCAAAGCATCAGAATCCCCTACAATACCATTAACTCATTTGACCCTTATAACAATGCTGTGATTTACTGCTCATGCATCAGACTGAAATCTCTAAGGATCAGCAATGTATCTAAGAACCCACAGCTGGTAAAAGAGCAAGTTAACTGCAGAATCAGCTCTTGTAATTCCAAAGTCATGTTCTTCCATAGATAGCTGATGTATCACTTCAGGCACTCTGGGAACTCTTAAGTGAATATATGTATATAGTATATAAAGTATATAAGTATCAGCATAATAGACAGTAGCTGGGTGTGGTGGCATATGCCTTTAATCCAAGCATTTGGGAGGCAGAGGCAAGTGGATTTTTGAGTTCAAGGCCAGCCTGGTCTACAGAGTGAGTTCCAGGACAGCCAGGGTGATACAGAGAAACCCTGTCTTGAAAAAAAAACAGTAATATATATATTAATAGACAGCTTTAATATATAATTATATATATTAAAGCTTTGTATATATATTTACCAATTTCCTATCAACCATGATCCACGTTGTTGCTCCTGCCAGCTATTGGCCTGAGTGGTGTGATGAGAATCTCTCAGCACACTGTGCTTTCTTCAGTCTGTTTTCCTTGGGGTCTGAAGATTCCATTAGGATGATGTACTGCTCTCTAATATGTGTGTGTGTGTGTGTTTGTGTGTGTGTGTGTGTGTATGTATATATACACACACATATATAATGTGAATATATGTATAGTGAATATATATAAATATATGGGAACTTTATTCATATAAAGAAGACAAGTTTGTGCAAAGACCCAAGAAGGGGTATTCATGAAGATGCATCTACTGGAGGAGTTCTCTGACTTGCTCTAAGCACTAGGCATGGGGAGAACCTAGGAGAGAGAATTCACCCTCTTGCTGGAACCCTAAGTCAGCAGCTGAATTCAGCCACAATGAACAGCAGAAACACTCTTGAAAAGGGTTGGGAATTCTGAAACCAAACGGTTGCTGATACCTCCACCCCCCTACCACCACCACCACCACCACCACCACAGGAAAACAAGGATTGCTGACTAGAGGATAGCACTTCTGCAACTCACCTGAAAGACTGAAGAGGAGGGGTAAGAGACCTTAAAGGTGAAGATCAGATCAGAAAGTATCATATCTCTACCCATGCTGTTAGAATGTATCATATCCCTACCTATGCTATTGCTTTGTAGAACAAGGGTTCCATCAAAACCCCTGGAAGAACATGGAACATAGAGAGCAGTGCCACACCCTAATGGGATCCTCAGACTCCAGGAACAGCCTGGAGAAAGCACAGTGTGCTGAGAGATTCTCAACACACCACTCAGGCCATAGCTGGCAGGAGCAGCTACATGGATCATGGTTGATTGGAAATTGGTGAATATATATTCAAAGCTGTATTTTATGCTGAACTCATATATTGTCTCTTGAGTGAAGACATTGGGTATAGGTCATCTCACAAACAAGGTGGTACCAACAGTGGTTAAAGCAAACGTTCTCTGCAGACAAGCTTTAGACAAGCTGCTTAACCTCTTTACAATGCAATGTGCTGGCTGCAGCAGAGCCAAGCTAAAGGTTCTCAACCATGTTGATTCAAATTAGAGACTCAGAGTTAAAGCTGCCACACAAATACTCTGTAGGGCCTGGCTCTTTTATATTATTGATGAATTAGTCAATAATTTAGCATTGTATAATATGTTGATTCAGTTCCTTTGTATGTTGTTTTTGTTCTGTAAATGTCAAGCCATGAGCTGTCACTTTCCCTGCTGTCATTGTATTGGCCTCTAGCAGTCTTCCATTAAAGATCAAACAGGTCCTGGGAACCTCAACATAGCAGCTCCCATGGAGTTGGCGATTGCGTGTGAATGGACATCGGAGAAGGTGAGACTCAGGGCTCTAGTATAGTTATCTCTAGAATATAGAGATGATTTCCTGGGCTGGAGAGATGATGGCTTAGTGGTTAAGGGGCTCTTGTCTGTTCTTTCAGACGATTCAGGTTCAGTTCCCAGTACACACACAGCAGCTCACAACTGTCTGTAACTACAGCTCCAGTGGGATCCACATCAACATTATGTACAATGAAAATGAATAAGTCATTTAGAGGTAATTCTGCTGTATGTGTGGGGGTTATTTTTTTTTTTTTAACATGGGTTCTGAGGTTTCAATCTCATGTCCTCATGCTTCCAAGCACTTAGTCACTGACCTGTCTCCCTTGTCCCAAGGTTATTTTTATCTTTATCTATCTATCTATCTATCTATCTATCTATCTATCTATCTATCTATCTATCTATCGTTTAGAGGGCTGATGGTGGCTGTTAAAAGGTTGATCTTCAGATGATAATGCTATTCCGTATACAGTTAGGAGGTTGGTTGGGGAGACAGCTTGGTTGGTACAGTGCTTGTTGTGTATGCATGAGGACTTAAGTTCAGTCCCCAGAACTTATGGAAAAACTTGGTATGGGCCAGCAAGATGGTTCAGCTGGCAACATTCTGGTCTGTCCCACCGCATCGTTAGGACTATGTGACTTGACAGAACACACCTCAGCAAGAATTTCTGACTTTAAGAAGTGCTTAATGATATCATATTATTGTACTCATCAGAACCAACTATCACCATTTAAACAAATAATACAGTCCAGTCGTATTTAGATTTCACCAGATCTTTGCCAATTGTTGCTTTGAGACCCAGAGCAAGTCGCTAAATACCACCCTGTTTGCATGTCTCTGGTGTTCACTGCCTTTGTTCCTCTGCCCTACCTCTCACATCCCTGGTTGGGTAGAGGAGCAGATGGTCTTGTTGATCAGTTTTTCCATAGTGAGGCATTGTCAGCATCTCTTGGGGATTTGGCAGGAATGCACATTTTCTCCTTAAGCTCTATGCAGACCTACTGAGGTAGAATCTCTAGGGCTGGGGCCTTGAGGATTCTGTTTAGCCATCTCCCAGAATCCCTAAGTCGAGAGTCATGGTCACCCTAGGCTTTCCCATGTAGATCTGGCCAATCCTGCTTTCAAGTATCTTCTTTGGTTAGCATTTGGAGACTGACAGCCTTACTCTAGTCAGGTTCAGGTGAGTTTTCTTTGTTTTCTACCCCCCCCCCCTTCCTTTGGGTCTCATGAGTACTAGGCAAGACATTTATTATTGAGCTACACCACAGCCTTTAAAAAAAAATGTGTGTTTATTTTGAGGCAGGATGTCACTAGATTATCCACACTGGCCTTAAACTAAACTCAATCCCAGATAGGCCTCAAAATGACAATCCTCCTGCTTCAACCTCCCATAGTAGTCAGTTCAGGCCTGTACCACTGGACCTGGCTGGGCTGAGTTTTGTTGAGGCTGTATTCTCCCATTGTATTAACTTGGAAGCACATATGTGCTCCTGGCTCATAAGTTATATTGAGAATGTTCACCAACGGTTTCCCCATCATTGATGAAATTATCTGAACTCACTGTTTTCTTTGGGCTGGGAGATAATTTTCTACTAAAATTCATTCTGAACCTAAGAATCATTTTCAACTTTTTATCACCCCGGGGCTGTACCCAAAAATACTTTTCAATGTTTTTTTCTCCCCGAGGGTGCAGCCAAGAATCATTTTCAACCTTTTTCCTCCTGGGGTAGGGGTGGCTTATTTTGGATTTAAGACAACCACTGCAGTGTATTTGCAGTATAAGAACAATATGAAGTTACAAAAATTCTATTTACAAATTTATAAATTTTGGAGTACTTTTAATAACCCTTAGGATGAACTAAGTGGCCGGGAAACCACTTATTTAACTAGGTAAGAAATCACATTGGAATTTAGAATCTGGTTTCTGGCTCTGGGTCAGGTACAGTCTCCCCATGTCTTCCGTTGAATCAGTCTGCTCAGCTCAACACTGTTCGTTGTGTCTGTTTCTCAATCCCTTAGTCCATCGATAATGGTATAACTATGGTATATACTCACCAACATGACAGGATGCTAAATTATTCTGAGATGAAGGCTGTTAGAACACCAAGGCTCTCTCAGTAGACCTCATGTTACAATCTATGAGGTAGAGCAATGGCCCTCAAACCCTCTTGAGCCACAGCTACAGAGTAGAACTCATTTTGAGTTGTGACCATGTACACACACACACACACACACACACACACACACACACACACACACATACACACACCCCACACACACATAAGAAGGGATAGTGTTGGTTTCTACTCCAGGCTTGTAGAATCAAAAGTTCTGGGGCAAATATCTAGTAATCAGGTTCTCTGAGAGATTAACTGTGTTCTCTACTATCTGCATGCTTCTCTGTTCTGTTCTGTTCTGTTCTGTTCTGTTCTGTTCTGTTCTGTTCTATCCTATTGCATTAAAACTTCAACATAAGTGGGGAAATGTCACAGGGCCCCATCTCTTGATGAAGAGCTAAAAGCAATTAACAATGGCTGAGTCTTCCCCAGGGATGGTCACCCTAAATGGTTAGTCAATATCAAGTGGTCAATCCTTGAAACATATATGTGTGGGTAACCCTGAATGGACTCAGCAGGTTGTAGGTATGAATGTATGCACGTATGTATGTATGCACGTATGTATGTATATAGATAATAGCAATGTTAAAGAAGAAAAGGGCATGAACTTGTTGGGGAATGAGGTGGCAAAAGAAGGGTAAGGTGGAGGATGTGTAAGGTGAACATGATGTAATTATAAATATTTTTTAAAGAATTATTTATTTTATTTTATGTATATGAGTACACTGTAGCTGTCTTCACACACACCAGAAGGGGACATCAGATACCAATTTATTTGGTTGAGAGCCACAATGCGGTTGCTGGGAATTGAACTTAGGACCTCTAGAAGAGCAGTCAGTGCTCTTAACTGCTGGGCCATGTCTCCAGTCTGTAATTAAATTTTAATTAAATAAAAGAGATTCTGGTGGCAATCTATTAGGCTAGAATGATCCCCTATTAGACTGCAAAACGAACTGGCCTGTGCTGGATAAAAAAGAGTTCATGTTCAAAAGTGTGTAATCCTTCAAAAAAAAAAAACAACAAAAACAACAAAACAACCTTCTTTTACAGAGGTCTACAGTAACTCCGCTAAAATTGCTTCTCCCTTACAATCCTGTATGGTGCAGACAAGTACTCCTCTGATCCCAGCCACACAGGTAAGTGCACTGGGAAGGAGTGATATGCTGAGTGTATGGGCTCATGGAGGTAGAGGGCCATTGATCTGAGCAAGAGGCTCCCACATGGCTTTACACTGTGGACAGGATGTCATACATTTATTTGTGAATAATCACCTACGGGGATGCAGGTTTGGTGGGAAAGAAGAGAGGCACACAGACAGCCACGAGAGACAAAGAGAGCATTGGACTCAGTGAGGTGTCACACTGTCTTTGGGGAATGAACTCAACAGAGGGAAGGGTGAAGGCAGAAAGCAGAACTTGAAGGGGTCCCAACTGAATGAGCCCCACTAGGGTGGGGTCCAAATGGAGATAGACCTTGTAGGTGAAGTCAGTAGCCTGGCAAAACTTCACAGTTGAGAAACAGCTTTAATAAACAGCCAGAGACCTGGCAAAATGATAACACACTGCTTTTCTAAGCAAACCTTATCAGTATTCAAGGCTGAGGTGGGATCTTTAGCACTAAGACTGTCAGAAAACTGGGTTCAACAGAGGTGATGAGATTTCCTCAAGTGGAGATAAGTAGGAGATGAGGAGACGGTAGCCACTCCTTTTACTCCTCAATAAAGAGGGAAAACAAGCCATGTGCTGGTATGTTTGAATGTGGGTTGTCTTCACTAAAACTCATGCTGAATGATGGTCTCCAATGTAATGGCACCGAGAGATGGAGGAACCTCTGAGAGGTATTTGGATTAGGACGGCAACCATGAAAGGTGTGATGCCCATCTTCAGATGATCGTTTACCAGTCAGCCATTGAGGGAACAGAGGGAAACCAGAACACCATCAAAACAACCTAGAGCTATTATTGCTCTTCAGGGAAAGGGCATACTTCTTCTAATTCTCCTTCCGGGAATTGTGGTTAACTGTATGTATAGCCCACCATGTTTATAATGCTCTAATGGCCGCAGAGAAAACCACTCCGTGGAGGCGTCTATGAAATGCCCATTTGTCAAAAGCAAGCATACATGGAAGTTAGTTGAAGTGATTGAGTATTCTTAGGTAGTTCCTTAAACCTCGGAAAGCATCAGGATTGTTCATTGAAAGAAATCAAATCACTTCCTCGTGAACTAATGATGATGTAGAACTCTTTTCCATTTGGGGAAGGGAATAAATGCCACCCCTCCAGTTTTATGACTATGGATGAGCAATTCCTTTCCACTGAGGGTTGGGTAACAGCCAAAGAAAAACGGAAAAAAAATTGTGCTGAATGAACCTGAAGTCCCAAAACACAACCCAGAAAGGTGATTTCTCTTCCTTTTCCCACAGGAAGGACTGCCGGGGAAATTGAGCTATTAGCTTTGGGTTTCTTCATTTCTTACAATGTACAGGACAGATAGCAACATGTTTGGAGATGAACAACAGGAATATTAGAATACATGGGAAGCAAAAATAAAGAACTTCAAGAGAAGCAATTTGCCCCTATGTGTCTGTTTAGACTCAATTTCCAAGGCTTCGAGTTTTGACATGATTGAAGCTATAGATTCTATTACTATGCTTTGTTTCAGTGATCCCGTTTCTTCCTCATTTCAAAAGCAGGAGGGACCAAAAAAAGGTGCCCTGAAGCTCGAGAGTGGCAGCCCTGGGGCAGGCATGTTTAAAGTAGGTCCTACCTCGGCATCTCTGGCACAGCTGTATCTAGGCCCCACCCAGCTCATGGCATTTGTCTCCATAGGTTAAGGGCAGATCCAGGTCCTCTTCACATCTAAGCAAAGGAAGCTACACTTGTAAGCCAGAATGTGTGGTGCAGACCATTAGTGAATGACTAAAGGAATTACATACATTATTAGTGCATCTGGGTGACAGCAGAGGAAACCCAGAGTTGAGCATCATAAATTTAAACTCCTGCTAGGGGGAGAGGAGTTTGGAGACTCAAATTATCATCATCGTAGATGCCTATGTGACTGTACATAACTTCTCTGGCTTTGTCCTGTTTATTGTCACCCTTCAGCAATCCTTTGTTTTGTTCACATTGGTCTGAGTTCAGTTACTCCAGGGATGGACAGACAGATGTTTATGATGAATATTATCCACTGACAGCTGCAGTATGAAAAATGTTTTACCACTCCAGATTGGATCAGAAATCCCTGCCTATCAAGACTAGGCAGCAGGGGGAGGGAGAGTTCTGAAATCAGCACGGAGGTTCCATTAAAGTAAGGGACAAGAGGCGTGTTTGACCATTAATTTAGTGATGAGGTTTTCAAATAGAGAATCTCAAAGAGAAATCTTTGTATTTTTACAAAGGTAAGTTTAATTAAAAAAAATGTTAGTGAACACAGGTCTTAACATAAGCAAAAACATTTTAATTGTTTGCTTAAGACACACATACACACACAGCTCTAGATCTAGATATATATGTCTTACAACAACTAGAGTTGCCTCTACTGGGCCCATACAAGACTAGAATTCTTCACAATAAATTCAGGAATGAGGAAGGCTCACACACCTCCTGTATTTTATTGTGTAACCACCACTGAGCCCACCAGGCTCCAATGGATATCATCAAACACATGGTTATACAGAGATCTCTGGCTAATCTCAGTAGGTACCAAAGAAAAAGATTATGCATGAACCATGAATGACTGAGAGAGAGAGAGAGAGAGAGAGAGAGAGAGAGAGAGAGAGACAGAGACAGAGACAGAGAGAGGTGTGAGCAAGGGGCGGGGGGATTGACAGGGTGTGGCTGGTGGGTGGGGGTGGGAATGGTTAGTACGTCTATTATTTACACGTGGGAAACTGTTTAAAAACAAATGAATTAATAAAAAATATGTTTAACTTGACAGAGACATTGGGAATTAAAGAAAAAAAAAAGGCATTAAGGAGGAGTACATGGCTGGCTGAATCCAGGTCTTCTACTATATTCCCCGAATTGAAGATGGCCAGGGATGTTTAATCAGCTGGTTCCCACAGCTCAGTCACCCAGAAAATCCAAACATGACTCATGAATAAAGACGTGTGTGAGTTTTTGAGTATTTCATGAGTGGGTTGGGGGGAGACTTATTAAAGACACAACCTTCCCACTGAGTTTTCAAGGTGACATCTACATTGTTTCTGAACCCACAGCACTGAAAAAACAAAACAAAAACCAAAAGAACCAAATTCCTTGGGCAGTTCAGCCACTTTCCCCTATAGAGTACCAAGATTTCTTTTTATTATGTGATGAAGATAGTGAGTTTACTAGTTTTTCTTCATCCTGACATCCAGGACACTCTGAGTTAAACCTTCTGCTCTTGTCCAAGCACATCACTTGAATGCATTTCCGAGACAGTCCTTTGCCTTCAGCATCTTGTAGCTTAGCTAGTAAGCTTTTGCCTATTTAAGTGTCAATTAGTAAAAAAAAAAAAATTAAAATCTTGAAAAATGTAGAAGAACAGGCTAAGAAAAGATAGCAAATCTCAAGAGATGATGTTCTTTTGGTAGGGTGAATTACCATGGAAAAGAACAGTGGTTTTGGAAGCAAATTGTTAGAACCTGAAGCCTGTCCACAGTGACTGGGTAACCATAGCTGCGTAACCCTGGCTGGGTCCCAGCCTCTTTTGGTGCCAGGTTTTTACCAGCGGTGGCTTTAGTATTTCACTAATCTTTCAAGGTTTATGAGGATTATTAAGTCCTTTGAATGGAGCAGTGCGAACAATGTCTTGCTCATAGCAAACATTTAGTAAACTTGAACTCTTTTAATTGGAAACGGTGGTGATGGAACTGTGCCATTTGCTCAATTACGGAATTAAACTTAGGAGTGCTTCCATCATAGGCTGGGCGTTGGGGCAAAGGGAAGTCTGTCTTCAATTAGGGATTCATTCGGAAGCTATGCTCCCACCAAATGATGAGGCCCTTCTATACTCATAGTGTGGCTGATACACAGCCCAGAGGCAGTGGACAAGAGAGCAACAGAAATATGCAGTATGGTGGTGGGGTAGACACTGTTCCCAGCGTAACAGGTTGCTAGGGACAAGCATTTGGCAAGGCATGCCGGGGAACCACAATTTCTTTGAACAACAGTTAATGAAAATCCTGTGCCCTTACAGGGAGCCACAGGCAGTGTGAAGAATGGTTCAAATGTTGGGGAATTGCTAATATGGGCTCTGAAATCACTCTCTCTTTAGTACTAGATACTTTACTCCTGTGCCCAAAGATAGGTCTGGGTGGCACCAGAGGAAATCCTGGGGCTGAGCATGATAGATTTAATGATCAGTTTGGGGAGGGCACCTTGGGGTGCCCTCCATCAGATAGACAGTGCATGTGGTTGTATAAAACTCTTCTTGTTTCTATGTGTTGTCACCCTGGGGCAGCTCTGATGTATTCACCAAGTCCTGAGAAACACTTCAGGTACTGATGAGTGGATATTGTTCATGATGGATGGAATCTGCTGACTGCCTGAGGTAAACAACAGCAGCCAAGCAAGTCTTCGGAAGAGCCCTTGTGAAATACTAAACATGGTTGTGATCCTCAAGGTTCCCCTGAGGAAAATAATGGGATATCTCTATCTCTATCTCTATCTCTATCTCTATCTCTATCTCTATCTCTATCTCTATCTCTATCTCTATCTCTATCTCTCTCTATCTCTATCTATCTATCTATCTATCTATCTATCTATCTCCCATTATTATATTATATATATGGGCTTTGGAGGACAGAGAAGTCAAGGGGTGAGTGGACAGGTGGAGGTCCATGGGGTAAGAGCTGGCTTGTGCTGAAGGTACCCAAAGGCACACCCCCTTACCTTGGGGACCTCAGTCTGTCTGTTTCCCCAGGCCTCAGCTGTTTCACAAGGCTCATGTTATGGAGAGCATGTCTGCTGTGTCTAAACAACACCTCCACTGCGATGGCTGCACCACAGTCTGAACAAATCTGTGGGTCATTTGTTCACTACTTAAAAAACGAAATTAGCGACTGACTCAAGGCCTTGCTATGACCTGGCCAGCGTGACCCATAAAGCTAAACACCACAGGATCTCAGGAATAGATCAAGATTTTTGCAGGGAGCAAGGGAACTTGGGTCTTGTGACGTGACGGACAAGTTGCCCTGGATAAAATCTCCAACCCTATTCTTAATATTGTCTTCTCCATCCCCTCACATCAATCCAGCTTAACAGGAGATGAGACATTTTAATGGGTCTTTGTTGTTGTTGTTGTTGGTGTTGGTGTTGGTGTTGGTGTGTGTGTGTGTTTGGGTGCTGGAGGAGGCCCTTTGCTTTCTTCTTTTCCCAAATCATATGACCTTCCCTCCATCTCTAATTCCATCAAAAGAGAGCCTTCCTGTAGAGGGGAAGGGGAGGCTTACCAGATGAGTTAAAGACATTCAGAGAATCCTGTCATGAATGCAGGGGGTGGGTGTGGGTGATGTGGAGGTGGTATTGAGTGGAGAGGAGATTAGGTGGTGAAACAGATTTCTGGGGAACCCCAGATGTAGCCCCAAGAGCTTTAGAAGGGTCTGTGACTCTAGAGACCCTGCAAGGGCAGTGGCCTAAGGACAGCTCCCTCCTAAAGGGGCCTGGTAAGCACTTGCACACTCAGAAAACTGGTGACAAGGAACCTGCATGGTCAGAGACATGGGAAATTGAGCTTCCTGTGGGCTTAAGTACTGATTATTCAGACAAACTGCTCTGACAAATACTCCATTTCCAGGCATTTTTTTTTTCTTAAGCTTGAGGACAATTTTATTAGACTTTAAAAGGAAAGTCCCAGGGCAGGCAAGCTATAAATCCTGACAGCTGTCCAAAGAAGATATATGATAGAAGAAGCCCTGTCACTTGAGTTAAACAGGAATGAAGGTCAGCTCCATAGTAGACAGGCAGCCTCATGGTGGGTAGGGGACCTCAAGAGAAATAGTCAAACCCCCCAAGAACCGGACAAAGCGTGCTTAGGACTAGGGATGGATGCATGCCTCACAGGCTGGTTAAGTGTGGTGCCTCTGAGCTCCCACTCTAGTCATCCTGAGGAGGTCTTGATGGGACTTCCTCTAAGAAGGTGGCCTGCCAGGGTTGGGGAGTCTACCAGTGAATGAAAATGAGGTGAGCGGCAGGGTGAAAGATGGACTTGGGGTAGAAGTCCCAATGAAGACAGCAGAGAAGAGTGCTTTGGTCAAAATGGAGACTTCCAATAGGATGAGTACAAGGCGACAGGTGATTGGCTAAGACCCTTAAGTGTTGACTCTTTTCCTTCCATCCCCTCCCCTCTCCCTTAAGGCTGAGGGTCAACAGCCCAGGAACTGGATGAAGGTAAACCTAAGAATTGACCAGACCTATTTACTAGGGCACATCTGAGAGACAACTTTCAAGTGGATGTCAGGGATGATAATTTGATTAAGATGGGCCTGGACATTCTGGTACAGAGAAGCAGGTCATGGAAAGACTTCTCTGAGAGAGATGCTAATGTTGGGGAAGGAAGCCAGTGAAGTATGTTTATAGGTAATGATGCAAATCTACTCCAATCCCTTACAAGTCCTCAGCTGAGTTACACCCACCAGCATGCCAGTTAAACAAATTTAAAGAGAGTTCCCTCTGGGTTCAGTATTGGGCAGCCACCACCCTGACAGTCTACAAAGGCCAGGAGAAGAAGGAAGGATCTGGGAAGGACTAAAGTGGAGGTTTCACAAGAGAAAGCCAGGCTGCTCTGCATAATGTTTTGAGGAAATGAGCCCATCAAGGCAGACGTGACTCTCCCAGGTCCACACATATGTCTCTGTTGTTATTGTTCCCAGGTTTAGCTTTCAGATAAGGGAAGGAGAAAAATGAATTTGTGGTGATTGCGGAACACTCAGTACAGTGTTCTCACCAGTACATGGACTGCTATTAATTAAATGGGAGAAACTCGTACCCAGGGTTATGACGAGTCTCAAAAAAATGTCACTTCTTCCATAGAGATGCTTTATCAGCTTGTATGTATCAATAATTGATGTGTGTGTGTCTAGCATCTATAGTGAGCTTGCTAAATATTAAGTAGTTTAACTATTTCTCTTGTAATGTGTTTGCTCTCCCTGTTGTGACGTCTTGTTTAATCACATGAAAAGAAGGCATAGTATAAGGGAAATATTAGTAAGGCGGAGTCTCATAGTGAGGGTAGATCCTGACTCAATAACAACGAGGAGAGACCATACTCTCGCTCAAGTGGTGTAAGTGGAAGGACAGACGGTGTTGGGAGGATTAGAACTTACTGCCAGGGCTTCCACGACAGCACTGCGGGCCTCGCCCTCTCATGTCACATTTATGTATATTTTTTTCATAAGAGGATGCTTGAAAGGAATAATACTCATGTTTGAAGGACTATATTTTTTTCATAGTTCTTTTCCAAAGTAACGAATTAATGCCTGCCTAAAGGAACAAAGGAATCTCATCATTTCAAAGTAGCCCAAGGCATGGATCTGACCGTTAGGGAGACAGATCTGATTTGAGAGCTGGATGCTGGTAAAGAGGAAAACCACGGAAGGAGAAGGAGCTCACCAAGTCCTGGCTGTGTTAGGAACTGTGAGAGTGTAGACCAAGGGAGGTTAGGGAGAGCCAGCACCCCCAGACTCTGAAGTGCTAGTGAAGTGCTAGCTGTTTTTCAGAATTCATCCTTTTAATAAAGTCTTTTAATAAAGAGATGAAAATGCATTGGCCCCTACTCAGAGACCTGTCTCACCTCTGGGGTGGCATTCACATCCATTTTGTGTTTTTTTATATGCTGGCATTATCTTCTCTGGACATTTTCAAGTTGTAACCTCTATTGAAAAATGTTTCTCTATTGTTTGACAAAGTTATTTTTTTTGGATAATATAGAGTTCAGGAAATAACAAAAGGCTTTGGTTTAAAAAATTAAGATGGCTGAAATTCCTGGCGGATGGGTTCGAAAATTTTGCTTCATGGCTGCCAGTGTCCTTTGTAGAATTTCTGATAGAAATGTTAGGACGAAAGGCCAGTGCAATGAAGATTACTCATGGCCCAAAAGACAGTTTTCTCTGAATCCCATCTTAGCTGATTATAATCAAGGTCCTTCTCCAGGATGTTTACTACTAGCCTGCAGTGGCCCTTTTGTTTTCTAAGAAACAAAGCCAACCTTCTTGGTCAGCCTTTTTCAATTCTGATGGTTCTGTGTGCTGCCGCCAATGGTTCAGACAGGGAAAACAGTGCCAGCTCAATTAGCTGTTTGCTTAAGGATGGCTAGATACTTTTATGACATAGTAAGAATGGGGTCAGGATGATGTGGAAGGGTCCACAAGTTCACAGTCAGCCTAGGGCGGGCGGGGGGGGGCGGTTGGTTCTTGGCGATTCTACAAGAATGAGACTAGAAATAGCTAGGTGTATTTACACACACCTTTGGTCCCAGCACTTGGGACCCAGAGGCAGGTGGATCTGTATGCATTCTAGGCCAGCCTGGTCTACACAGTGAGACTCTTTCTCAAGCAAGCAAGTAAGCAAGCAAGCAAGCAAGCAAACAAACAAACAAACACAAAAACAAAACAACAACAAAAGAAGTGTCGGACAACTGTGCCTGGTGGACACAATCTGACAGTGCCCAGGTAGCTAAGCTGCCTGCTACTGAGGAGCCTGCTGAGCATCCTCCTGAGCAAAAGGCTCTGGGAAAGCAATTACTGTGACGTCTAAGCCTCAGCTGCACAGAGCTGACATCATGGTCCATCACAGTCCACCATGGTCCATCACGGTCCACCATGGTCCATCACAGTCCACCATGGTCCATCACAGTCCAGGTCCAGAAGAACACAGCTGGCTGTCCCAGCTTCCTTCTTGCTACCTCCTCCTGGCTTAAGAAACTAGCTAGGCATGTTCACTGTGCTCTTGACCATGGATATGACTAGTTCCTTCCGGTTCCTGCTGCCTTGACTCTCCTCAGCGATGGCCCATAACCTGGACATGCATACTAAAAATAAACCATCTCTCCCCCAAGTTGCTTCTCCCTTGGTTTTTTAATCAGAGTAACAGAGACAAGGCTGTACTTCAGCCCCACCCCTCTCCGCTCAGGGATGCCTGAATGAGATGGGAGGACTGGCCTCTCTATGTGCTGCTTCTTCAAGTGCATACATGCCCCTGATAGACTGTAATTTGAAAATTAGGCACAACGAGGGAATAACAATCAGATAAGATAGTTATAACAACACACTGTAATCAAAGTTACATGAGAGTGGCTTCTTTCTTCAAAGAACCAGGATGGGTACTAATATTTTCCACCTGTGGCTGACTGCTGGTAACCAAATCCCCAGAACCCACAGGTGAGTCAGGGGTTTCTGTGCATTGTCACTGCTCGGGCTGTGCTGTTTTTTGTTGTTCTTTCCGTTGTGAAACTCCACTCATTTCCCACCTAGAAGACAGCAGACTCCTTCAGCATGGATTAATTATCATGTTTTAGGCTGTGGGATCTTGAATGGCCCTTACAAATGTTTTCCTAGTTGTTGGCAGGTGGCAACGCACAGATGCAGCTTGTGATCGAATAAGTAACAGTGATCGAAGCGATCTCATTGTACTCAGGGATGGGATAGTAAATGCCTCCAAACTATACACTGGGAAAACAAGCAAAGACGAGTCCGTGGCGCTTACACAGAGCCTGATTTTTTAATTAACCGCAAGTAAAAAGCCTACCCACTAAGTTCCATAAAATTACTTCACTCAAACACAGAGGAGGACCTATCGTTGGCTCAGAGATTAGACTGCCACCACACAGTAGCATGCTCCCACCCTTTCCTTTCAAAAGTGCCTTCTGACTAGCGAGATGACATGTGTGAGTGTGTGTGTGTGTGTGTGTGTGTGTGTGTGTGTGTGTGTGTAATCCAAATGTGTACTGATAGGTTTTGAATTGATCATCAAAGTCATTCATGAAGACTTCCCACTGAAGACCAGTAAGATTTCTAGTGTGTGACTTAAACTGAGAAGCGGCCATCACCTCGAAGGTCTTTTCTGCTTCTAAGTGTTGGTGGCTTTAGGACACAGTGACACAGATAATTATCTGAGTAGGCTCTAAAACCATGACACCTCTGGTCCAACAAACCGGAACCTCTGGTGGAGGGGACAAATGGGTTTAGGAACGCTGATGTTCTGCTCAGACGAAGCCCAGTGCCTGCGATGACTTACTGAACACCGAGCTTTTCAGAACAGTGATGCTGTGTTCCAAAGATTACCCACTCAAAACAAACCGAATACCACATCCAATGTACTAACATGCATTTAGTTTAATATTTCAATAAAATCTTCTTATGGAATCTATCTGTCTCTTTCTTTCTATCCCCCCTTCTCTCCTCTTTCTCTCCTTTCCCCTCCCTTCACCTTCCACTCCACATTTAAATTCATGACCCACAAATTGAAAAACTCTGCTTAGCCACAGGTTACATTCTGTGCATTGGCCACGAGATGGCGCTCTCACATTTGAGGAATGAAAGTGGAAGTCTAAAGTTTGAACTCCGGAAAACTAAACATACATCTGATTCAGTGTTAATTTTACGTCCAGACAAGGAGCCATTTATGTTACAAGAAAAGCACATGGCCTTTGGAAAGGAGAGGATTTTGGGAAGAGTAGTGACCACTGTCCGGGCTGGTTCTTCTCTGATTCCACTACCAAACACGAGGCAGGCATTACATCCTTTTTCTATCGGAGGAAACAGGCCCAGGAAGGTTGTGTAAAAGGTAAAGTACTTGGAATACGGCAGACATTGTCACTGTGGAGGTGGCAGAGTGGAGGGTGGACCTCAAATCTAATCACCAAGTTCCAAAAAGATGGAGGCAGAACTTAAAATCCCAATGCATTGGGATTTTAGTTATGTGTAAGAGTGAAGGATCATTATACTAATACGAATAAATGTGTAGAAAGTGAACACACATTTTATCACTCCTTCCCACATATGTAAGATATAAAATATGAACATTTAAAAAAATGAAAAGAAATGTAGGAGAAGAAAGAGACAAAGGGGTTTGAGAGAGTGGCTTTTGTTTCATTTAAAGTGGAAGGTCCCCCACCCCCCCAGCCCTCCAGGGACTCAACATGGAAAGGGTACAGTGTTTATAGGGCTACACAGTCACTTCAGTCCCTCTTTTGTTCAAGCGTCACTCACTCAGTGAGGTATGTCTTGATCATTTGCAGTACCATTTCTATCCATGTTTCACCAATCAAGACTGTGCCGTTCAATCTAAAGTATGGATGTTAAGACTCCATATACACAAAGGTAAAGTATCTCTGTTGATTAGTTTTCATTGGGCTAGAGAGATGGCTTGGCAGGTAAGACGACTGGCTGCTTTCCCAGAGCACACACACGGTGGCTCAGAACCGTCTGAAATCTCAGTTTCAAGAGGATTCAATGCTGTCTCCTGGCCTCCACAGATGATACGTGCACATGGTCCATAAATACGTTTGCAGGCAAAACAAATGTGTAAAATAAGTAAACACATTTTTATTACATTTGTTATTTATTTATTTATTTATTTATTTATTTATGTGCATGCATGTGTGGGGTGGCTTGACAAGGCACATATATGGAGGTCAGAGGATAACCCCGTTCTCTTTTTTCCATCATAGAGTTCCTGGGGATTGAACTCAGGTTTAGAGGTCAGCACCTTCACCCGCTGAGCCATCTCACTGATCCTCAATTTTTATCTGTATGTGATGGTGGCCGACTTTTTGAGTGGGGGAGGGGTTTAAATGTAAAACAGTATTAAATTCATCACATCTCTTTTTAAAATGTGTCCTCTAGGGAGCATATACATGTCTTGTGTGCCTCATTGCCATTTTTCTATTGGCTGGGCAGAGCTAGGATCATATGCTGGTTCTCACTTGACTAAAACAATCAATGACAGTTTGTTTGCTGAATTGGGAAAGACGGGGCAAAGGCATGTCTAAGGATGAAACTAAAGGTTCTGGTCAGGATGGGCAATGCTGGAGTTGCTCGCAGGCTATCCAAGCACTGATAGACCAAAGCAGGGCTGTGAGCTGGGATGGCATGCTCAGATAGCATTACCATGCTGAGAACAGCAGTGTTAGAACATGAGAAGACTCTAGAAAGCCTGTATTTTGGGAGAGACTGAGGGTAAACCCTAAGGCCCCCCGTTCAGAAGTAAGGCAGAAAGAGTTTGCTTCAGACGTTTCAGAAACCACACGTTCAATTATTGATCTGGGGAAATATCCGTACGTTTACATCAAAGTATTTCTTTGACTGAAAATTCACGTCTTTCAGTTTTTCTCGTGTTGTGAACCCCCTTTTCATTTCAATCCTCTCTTAGGATCACTCTCCCCTTCTATATAAACAGCACACTTAAGAGGCAGAAAATCCCTGGAAAGCTTTCTTCATACAGAGAATGACAAAACTGAGTATGACGGGCAAGTACCACAGATAAATCTCAGCAAATCCCTTCATATCAGACATCAAAGAGAAGACATAAACCTCTTAAAATCCAGTGTGGCAATCTCTGTGGCAACCACCTGGATGGGGCAGAGAGGAGACAAGAGGAGGTTTCCACAGATTTTTTAAAAACTCATTTAATCCCAAGTTAAGTGATTCTTAGTAGGGTTCTGTTTTAAGACCACACTGGCAGGTGATATATGGTTGAGAGCATGCACTGTGTGGTCAGGTACATCTGTGTTAGTGAATGTCCTGAGAGTTCCTGGCGTGTGGCACACACTTGGTAGCCTGTATTTTGTGTGTGTGTGTGTGTGTGTGTGTGTGTGTGTGTGTGTGTGTGTGTGTATTAGTGCCCCTTCTTTCAACTTTGGGAAGAGCAATATAAGTGTATAGACTATTATCATTTTCTTTTGCTCAATGTATTCTCAACTTTGTAGCTCTTCTGATAATTGTCAACATTTTAAGTAAAATCAGATATTTTCCCTACACTTTCTCTGGTTAGTTTCCAATAGATCATTACGTCATTGGCAACATTATATCAGAGCTGATGTTCCCATGTTCCACCTTTGATCTCACAACACACATACTAGTAGTTTCATATGGTTATGTTCCATCACTGAAGGATGGAAATTTTCTTTCTGTTGTTTCCATGTGGAGGGAACTCACTTAAAGTAATACTTCTAGTTTCTTCAGTTTTTTTTTTTCTTAAAAAATGTTTGAGATTTTATTACTTTTAATTTTATGCCTCTGGGTGCTTTGTATGCATGTATGGCTGTGCACCTCATGTGTGCAGTGCCTGGAGAGGCCAGAAGAGGGCACCTTGTCTTGTGGCACTGGAGTTATAGGTGGTTATGAGTTCAATCCACAGGAACTCTATGATGGAAAAAGAGAACGAGGTTATCCTCTGACCTCCATATATGTTCCTTGTCAAGCCACCCCTCACATAGGTGCTGGGACTTGAACCCTGATCCTCTGAATGAGAAGCCACTGTTCTCAACTACCCAGCCATCTCTATCCCCCTTTGACACTTTTCAATCAAGTGTTTTCAAAGTGGAGGAATCAATCTCTAAAGCACTGGCTTCTCAACCTGTGGATCTTGACCCCTTTGGGGGTCTTAGCATCCTTTCACAAGGGCTACCTAAGACCATTGCAAAACACTGGTATTTTCATTAAAATTCATAACAGTAACAAAATTACAGTTATGAAATAGTGACAAAATAATTTTAGGGTGTGTGTGAGGAGGGTGTCAGTAAAACATGGTGAACTATATTAAAAGGTCACAGTATTAGGAAGGTTGAGACCCACTGATCTATGGGATTGCTATTAGCTTTTAACCAGTGTATCTGAGCAGGTTGTCAGTCTCTGGCAATTGGGAAACTTGTGAGATTTCCCCCTCTGGTTGATGATGGCTTTGTCTCCAAGTCAGTGGCCATGTCTTTCCAACTAGGAGCAGGCAGGGCTTCAGCTGTCTGCCTTAGAAGAATACTGAAATGGACTCCAAGATGTGCAAAGCAAGCTCCAGTATAGTTTTGGGTAAAGGCCTTTTAGATAGCAGTTTGCTGATGACTTTTGCCATTGTTTCTCAGCTCTGCCTGTTGCAAAGCAGGTTTTGCCAAGTTTCATGTGCCATTATCTAACTTTAATACACCAGGCCCAGTCCCAAGCCTAGGAAGTCAGCATTATTTTTGATTGGTCCAGAATTCATGAGTGACTTTTAGGGCAGAAAATGGTATTAACATAGTAGCTTGTAATTGTAGAGTTTTGTGTAATTTTGTATCTGAACCTTCACCCCTAGAGAGGGTACACACTAAATGCAAATGGTAATCTAAACATGTGTATTGTGAATAGCATACATCTTCTTGTGTTGAGCTAGAGTGAAATTCATATTGTCAATGCAACATCCTGCCATTAGGAATCAGGCATTGAAGGAAAAACTCAAGGGCTTTGAATAGCGTGCTTTCATTTGACAGCTGCATCAGGAGTAGGGGAAGACTGAAAACGAGTATCAAAGGCTCATGGACCAACACCTGCAGGAAAAGAAAGGTGTCCATGAGAGACAGGCCTGAGATCTTAGAAGACAGATCATGATAGATGTGAAATCTCTGAAGGCCAGAAGAGACAGAAATGAAACATGGGAGATGAACCTAATTAAAGATGCTCCTGCTCCTAAAAGGAATCTTAGCACCCTGAGAAAGGCCTTTAACCAGGGTTCCATCGGAAAAGTTGGCCTGGGCCAATGAGACCTAATCTAGAACAGAAGGCAAGATCGCAGAAAACCTGGAATCGCTCCTCCAAAGGATGCTAGAATCCAGAAAAGTTCTGCAGACACTTAAAAAAAATGCTTGAAGGCCACACATGTTGGGTAAGTATAGAATATACTAGAGTCATATTGGTAGATGGATTTTATATGGAAACTTGGGGGAAAGCAACATGAGATGCTTAGCGAATTCAAGTGATAGACATACATTAGGTGGCATGCAAGTGCTTCCTTACTCTCTGAGGGATGCGTTCAAAGAACTTAGGAGATCAGAACCCTAAGACAAGGAAGAGTTTGGATGTGGTTTGTTGACAGACAGGACAATGTTGCAACCAGTCCCAGGTACCACACTTCCCTGATGGGAGAATGTCATGCAGGTGGGATTCTTAGCTGAGAGATGCTAGCAACTTGTTTAAGAACTTCTATTTCTTACCAGGAGAATTCTCTCATGATGACATCTAGAGAGGTATCTTAAAAAAACCAATTATTTGGTTTGGGAGAAAAATGCCCCCAAATTTAGTTAACAGAGTTTGTCCCATGAGCATTAGTAAAAGAAAGAAATCAGGATTAGGTTAAACACTGAAGAAATTCACTCACATCTTCCAAAAAGAGAAAACTTTCACAGAGAAATGATCCTCAGCCTTCAACAGTCCCAGGTTTAGGGAGTCAGTGTTTCCTCTTTTGTTATATTAAAATTCATGGTACACAACTTCGCATTTGTGTATTTGAAAATTAAGATTAAAAAAAATAGCTCACTAAATCTCCATGGTAACATGTCAGGTATAGAGACTGAGTCTATGGGTGTGAGTTGGGTGTTCCTGTCTGGAGGCACTCCACGGAGCAACCCCTACTCTTCTCCCTTGGTCCATCCATGCAGATGAATACCTGACTGGTGATGTTTGACAGAGGGATTGAGATACATCTTCAGCCATCTTTGCTCTGGGTCTTGCTGCCTGCATAGGGTTCATGCAGCTCACATCCTGTACAGGGTACGTTACAGGTTCTAGCCCTGGGGTTCAAGGAGGGCTGACAGTGCAAGGATGGGTGTGTGTAGTCACTCACTCTCTTTGATTTAGTACTTTAGATTGGGGTAGGTTCTAAGCCATGTTCCTCAACAGCTTTATCATGAAAAAGGTGGCAGTTTACTCTCTGCCTCCTTGATTCCTGCCTCTGCCTCCGCACTGGTTTTGAATTCAAGCTGGATGAGGATGGGCATTCTCTGTCCCGAGCCCTTAATTTCTTATGTTCCACCAGAGGGATTATGTGTCCGAACTTATTTGTGAGATTTTGAAAAAGAATGTTGACAAAGCTCTGAATTTCATCTGCAGGGGCTCACTGCCCAGCTCCAAATTTCTCTCTGTGACCACTTGAGAGATTACACACACACAAAAAAATCCTTTGAAAATGTCATTTATAAATTGATAGGCTGGTAAGGTGTCTGTCTCAGTGGGTAAGGGCTCTGCCAAGGCTGATGACCCGAGTTTAGAGTTTGATCCCTGGCACCAACATGGTGGATGGAGAGAACTGGCTTCTGAAAGTTGCCCTCTGACCTCTGACCTCCACATGCTCATTGTGATACACACACACACACACACACACACACACACACACACACACACTCACACACACACATTAATAAAAGCAATATATATATATTTTAAAAGAACCTAAAGCTTCTATGAGAAAAATCTGAAGTAAGACAACAGGGCAAATTCTGCATCAGGAAAAGGACAATGTTTTAGAGGCTATGATGGAGTCCCAGTTCACATCACAAATTGTCTTCTGGAATAAGAACACATATTGTGTTCTTTTGAGTAAGTGCACATTCAGCCCAGTACAGCAGACATGACCATCTCATACCATTCAGACTTTATTCTTGCCCCCGGGGATAAAGCACAGAAATATAATCCCTTCTGAGAGTTCCGAACCCCTCGTGGGACCATGGTAAGCACACACAGGGCTCTGCTGGTAGTCTGTGTAGATTCCCAGTAAGTGGCAGGATGAGCACAGGCTGTATCTGGAAACACCAGCACCTAGAGACGAATTCTGGGGCATTTTGTGTTCTTTTGAATTATCTATTTAACCAAATAAATGTGTAGATGCACCACAAGTGTGCAAGAAGAGGCTGGAAGTCATCAGATTCTCTGGAACTGGAGTTCCAGGTGGCTATGAGCCCACGTGCTATGAGCCCACGTGACATGTGCCAGCAATGGAAGGAACATGGCGCCTTTGTAAGAACAGTGTTTACTCCTGGCTGTTGAGTCATCTCTCCAGCCTCTCTTTCTCATATCCACAACAAAGCAACGAAGCACTATGTACCCAACGTACAGGGGAAAATCTCTCTGCCTACATTTTGGAAACAGACGGAAGCTAAATTTTCAGGGCTATGCTTTGATGACACTCCATTATTTTTTTTCTTAACAAATATCAGTTTATCCATATTTTCTTGAACTGACTTTGATAATTAACATTTTTTTTTTCAGAAAAGCAATTATACCCTTTGGCTTAGAAACTTGGTCAGCATGGAGTTTTAGATGTATTTTCTCATAATTTTCATCTTACTGTATGTTTGAAATTCTATATATTTTAGATACATGATGCATGGTTATTGGTACATGTGTTATTGATGCGATTTCTGTAGCTTTGTCTAAGTAACCCTTTACCTATTATTTTGCTTATAGGACTTTATTTTTTTAGATTCTTCAATAACATTTTATATTATCATTGGAAAATTGTTCTAAATTCCTTTCTCTAGGTATCTTAAAAATTACTTTTATAGAATTTAGGGTGTGTGTGTGTGTGTGTGTGTGTGTGTGTGTGTGTGTGTGTGTGTATGTGTGTGTATGTATGTGTGACATGAAAAACAGAAAACTATTTGTTGAAGTCAGTTATCTTCTACCATAAGCCTAGGGGACTGAACTCAGGTCCTAAATCCTGTGACAGGTGGCACTATCACTAAGCCAGCTTGCTGGCCCTGTCGTGGTATCTTTGGTTACTGCTTCTGACCATTGCGTTTTTCCTTCTTCTGTGGAATTAACTGCCAACCTTAGGTTTGCATTTCCATTATGTTTATATTGTTTCTTATTTTCCACTTTGTTCTGCATATCAAGAAACCTCATGGTGTCTAGTCTCTGTCTCTTTGGCCTTGGCTTGCATATGAGAAGCCTAGTATGCACACCTATGTTTAAAGAAAAAAATCAAGGTGCATTGACTCAGAGACCTCCAAATGTTGAAAAAAGTGCATCTTAGTCCAACAAAAACAAAAGCTCAGTGAAGACCAATTGAGAAGCAACATTATAGCACATGACTCAGTAGACCCCAGCGGGATAGTTCCTGGGTGGTTCATGTCTTGAACTAATTCTTATTAGCTCTGTGTACTGACAAGAGTCAGAAATCCTTCCACCCCACTCCCATAGTTACTTTATTTCAATGCTGGCTATTACAACAGTAACCTGTTCAAAAGTTATTGGAATAAATAAATTAATCAACATAAGTATTCATAATACAGTTCAAATAAGTGTTCCATTCATTTTTTTAATGTAAAACCATATACAAACCCTCAAAACTTCAAACATAAGAAGCTGACATTCCTTTTAGATGAATGAGTCAGAGGAATTAAGTGTGCCTAGTTTTTATATAGTGTTGAGGTAGATAAAATAAATGTATTAAGTAAAATAAGATATAGATGAAAAGCTATTTAGATCCAGACAAAACTTATTTTAATTTAATCTAACAGCAGTTTTAGGATTCCATAGTTCCATATTTTAGTATACTCCACATAATAATGACAGTCCTAATTGCCTTATTAAAATGCATAGTATTTCAAGAGGCAGAGATGACCTGTTGGTCTGCTAAAATTTATGTGCAATATTTTTTCTTACTTCGTGAATATCATACCATGATTACTAATCTATTTAACCATAAAAGGAAAGTTTTGAATTACAAAAATGTTGCTATTGTAAGAATTTATTTCTTCTCCCTTAGAAAACTTTTAATACAATATTATTCTGAACTGCAGGGAAACTCAGAGAAACTGAATATACATTTTTACATATTATCTATGGGAGCGCAGATAGCACTAAATTCTTTCCATCCTTCTGTGATATCAAAAGGAGAAGTGAGTGAAGCTACTTGGTACCAGGAAGAAGCATGGGTCTCCTCGGGCTACCCTAGACGTGGGTTATGAAGGAGGCCCACTCTTTCCTTAACTTCCTGAGAAACTTCAACAGAGTTAACTAGAATAAGGGCAGGGTTGTATACAGTGTCAGATGAAATTCATGGGAATAGCCTTCTGGGTTTGGAACTTTATTAAATTAACCAGTTAGCCTACTGGTCATATTTCAGAGAAGATTAGAAAAATAAATCAATAAAAAGTAAAGCTGTACTTATTGATTGCAATGGTGTGTGTGTGTGTGTGTGTGTGTGTGTGTGTGACCATTTGTCTTTACTAAATTTGGGCTTCCTGGCTATTCTACTATGTTCTCTAGTGGGTATATAGCCAAAGCTGTGTGTAATCAAGTCCTTGAGTATGGCTTACACTGTATAGCACCCACCATTCAAGACTGGTGGACTAAACTGGGTTAGCTCTTGAATTTAATCAGTGGCAGGTTCCTTCCAGATAATGTAGTTATAAAAACTCAGTTAAAAGTAAAGTTAGTTTGAAATTTTTATAGTCAGGCTTTGGCCTCATTTTCCCTTCTGTCTTGAAGAAATGAGGTATGGAGACAGATATGATAACTAATAGAGACTCCCTTAAAGCTTATCTCATCTGCTACATTATGGAGGAAGCTGAGCCCAGTTCTTCACTGAGGCTGCCACAGTCAATTAAGATACAATTTCTTCCCTGCTGCTGGCTAATCAGGGTCACCTCTGTATTTATAGCTGATTCAAGTTGGGAGCCAATTAATGTCTATTTTCACATGAACATAGTCCAGACTCTTCCAAATGCTTATTCAGCTACCTCTTTTAAGGTTGATAAAAACCCACCAGCCTGGTATAATTTGGGGGTAAGAAATTAGAAATATTCAAAAATTCAAATTGCTTTGAACTGTTCAGTTCAGATCTGCAGAGTGGCTGTGCAGGTGCTTCAGGACATCTCACACTGAATCTAGAAAGAAGTGGGGATCCATTTGCATTTCTACAGTTACATCTGCACAACCAGTGTGCTAGCAAAAGAAGTAAGAAAAGAATCAGAAAGATAAGAGGGACTTCTTAGAAGAGGGGAACAAAATACCCATGGAAGGAGTTACAGAGACAAAGTTTGGAGCTGAGACAAAAGGATGAACCATCCAGAGACTGCCACACCCGGGGGGTCCATCCCATAATTAGCCACCAAACACAGACACTATTGCATATGCCAGAAAAATTTTGCTGAAGGGACCCTGATATAGCTGTTTCTTGTGGGGCTATGCCAGTGCCTGGCAAACATAGAAGTGGATGCTCACAGTCAGCTATTGGATAGAACAGCTAGGGCCCCCAATGGAGGAGCTAGAGAAAGTACCCAAGGAGCTGAAGGGGTCTGCAATCCTATAGGTGGAAGAACAGTATGAACTAATCAGAACCCCCAGAGCTTGTGTCTCTAGCTGCATATGTAGCAGAAGATGGCCTAGTTGGCCATCATTGGGAAGAGAGGACCCTTGGTCTTGCAAACTTTATATAACCCAGTACAGGGGAACACCAGAGCCAAGAAGTGGGAGTGGGTAGGTAGGGGAGTAGGGCAGGGGGAGGGTATAGGGGATTTTGGGGCTAGCATTTGAAATGTAAATGAAGGAAATACCTAATAAAAATTGGAAAAAGTTAAAAAAATAAGAGGGACTTCTTAGTTCTTTGGGAGTAAATCAAGGGCTGAAGAGCAGGGATGTCTCACAAGCCCTACCCCCTGTCACACATCTTCCTGGGGTGAAGGTGCTCGCTCTGATGTCCATCTTCAGCACTTTGTTCACACTGAACCCCTAGTGTAGATGCACAAAACTATTTCTTCCCTAAAGTTTTAAGAAGAACAGTGAAAACTAATACTGTACCCAGTCCAGCAGATCTATGTGTCTAATGTGGTTTGAGATTTATTCCTGGTCTGAGAATAAAAGATAGAGATACAATCCCTTCTGAGCATCCATAATCCCACAGAGAAATATGGTAAGTACACATAGAGCTCTGATGTCATTGTCAACTTCATTGGCTATAGAATCACCTAGGTGATATACCTCTGGGCATGTCTTGAAAGGTTTAATTGAGGAAGAAAGATCCATCCTGAATGGGGAGCATACCATGCACCAGCATCCTCAACTAAATAAAATGGAAAAAAAAAACCAACAATAGGACAATCTGCAGGCTGTATTAGGAATACTCCATGGGCTTTTATACTTCATGAGGAAGCCAGCAGAGGTCCAGCATTCAAAATGAATGGATTTCTCACTGCAGACACACTATGAGCAACTGCAGCTACTACCTGCTTACACTGTCATGTCTTCCCCTGCCATGACAGACTGTTTCTTCTCAACGTGCACGTTAGAAGAAACCCTTCCACCCTCACATTGTTTCCATCATTTTACCGCAGCAGTAAGAAAGCGAGTACTGCCCAAGTGAAAGGATCCAAACCATGAACCGGAACTAGAGGGGAGGGAGGAAGTTCTGAAGATCGATCTCACTTTCCTCTCATTCCAGAGAACTATGAAGAGAACTCTGTGTGCGCAGTAGGGAATCCTATGTATACGTCATGTCAGATAATGTAGACTTCACTTTTAACAAATGGTTCTATCATACACATTTTCAGTGGCAACCTACAGCATCACACATGCTCTGGTGTGGTTTCGAGCCTCGTGGTGATGAGATGGAAGAACGAGCTAACCACCAAGGCATGGTTACCCTGACTCATCCTTAGCTTCTCAATCCCAGATTTAAATTCTTCCTGGTTGTCTCTGGGAAATGTCTCTCATATGTGCCTGCCTCTCTATTTCAGCTCATGCCATTCCATGATCTTCCCCTTGGCTTAGGGCATCAGTCCCGTTCTCAGTTAGGACCTTCGTCTCCAGTTTCTCCCCTTTACCGATGTCCTCTGTACTGCTCATGAATTGATGTTGAAATTTCTTTAGGAGGTGTGCCAGTCTGTCCCTATAGGCTAAGGCATTAGAATTCTTAGTTCCCAGTAGGTGGCACTGTCAGGAGAGCTTTAGGAGATGTGGCCTTGCTGAAGGAAGTGTGTCACTGGGAGGGGGCTTTGAGTGTTCATAGCCTCACCCTCCCTACTCTTGGTACACTCTTTCTGCTTCTTGTTTGCTGCTGGAGGGTGTGATCTCTCCTGCCTTGCCTGCCGCTTCCTGTAATGACTTCCTGCCATGACAGGTTCTTATTCCTCTGGACCCTAAGCCCAATAAACTCTTTCTTCTGTAAATTGCTTCGATCACAGGGTTTTATCAGAACAACAGAAAAATAACCAATACCTGGCCAGTGGCCTGAAGCTATGTTTCTTGCCTCATTTTCCAAAGTGCTATATATTCTGGCCCGATCCAGAAACTTCTGGTCTCTGGAGAGTCAATACCTCCTTTCTTCTGTTCCACATCTGGACTTTGCTCTGAATCTTTTCAGAATCACAGCAAGGACTGGATTCTCCAGGGAATCCTCTGAATTAGTGAGTCAGGACACATTTTATTTATCTCGACTCTTTATTATAGCATCAGTGTAAAACTGTCTTATTTCACTAACTTCCTTGCATGCTCCCTCCATATTTAGCCAGTGCCTAAGAGGACTTAAGTAGTAGGCTACTGACCTTTAGGTCAGAGAACTTGGCAGGGTCTTTTTGCATGACCAACTGCAGTTTTTCTAGAATCATATATAGACCTCTGGTTGGTTAACTTATATATGACAAGGAGATAGATACCAGGGAAGTGCTGGATGGGTGGGTGGGGGCAGGGCATGAATAAGAGATCTTCACTCTGTTTTTTGTAATTCTAGTTTCTGGCAGTGTCTAGTACAGGTTTTCGAAGCTTCAGGTTTCTCTGTCCAAGGAAATTAGATGGGAACACCCAAGTTTATTATGAAATATAATAGTTAACTTAGACAATCTTAATAAAGCCATGTTCAACATAGCTTCAATTTCTACTAGAGGAAGGTATTTTTTTTTTTTTTTCAGACGACTGATCATTTTGTCTGAATCATCCAATTATCTGGGAGAGAACCATGGAGGCAGTCGGGACAGGACAGTGTGATAAACTTCCTACACATCTGTAGAGGAAGAAGCAGCAGATTGCTGGAAGTGGACGTGGGCTATGAACCTAAACAGAGTCTCATTAAGTCATTAGAAAACTTGGAGTAGGAAGATGTGGGCTTTGGTGTTACAGAGACTTTGGTTAGGACTAGGAAACTGGCCCATTAATCATGCCTGGTAAGCATGCAGTATGGAATTTGAATATTCAGATCCCATGCAAATGCTAGGCATGGAGGTTGTGTTAGTCAGGGTTTCTATTCCTGCACAAACATCATGACCAAGAAGCAAGATGGGGAGGAAAGGGTTTATTCAGCTTACACTTCCACATTGCTGTTCATGACCAGAGGAAGTCAGGACTGGAATTTACACAGGGCAGGAACTTGGAGACAGGAGGCGATGCAGAAGCCACGGAGGAGTGCTGCTTGCTGAATTGTTTCCCCTGACTTGCTCAGCTTGCTTTCTTATAGAACCCAAGACTCCCAGCCCAGAGATGGTACCACCCACAATGGGCCCTCCCACCCTTGATCCCTAATTGAGAAAATGCCTGACAGCTGGATCTCATGGAGGCATTTCCTCAAGGGAGGCTCCTTTATCTGTGATAACTCCAGCTTGTGTCAAGTTGACACACAGAACCAGCCAGTACAGAGGCCCACCTGTAATTCTGGGTTCAATCAAAAGATGACGTTTCAAAGAATAAGGTGGACAGTGATAAGGAAAGATTCATGGTAACAACCTTGTTCAGGTTTCTATGTGCACTCACACCTGCACACATGTGGACCCTTATATAAGTGTACACACACACACACATACACACACACACACACACACACACACACACACTTAGGTTGTGGGAGCTGGGGAGATAGCTAAATTGATAAGTGCCTGCTGTGCAAATATGAGGCAATGGGTATGACTCCAGAACCCACATAAAAGTTGGGTGTCTCAGTTAGGGTTTCTATTGTGATAAACACCATGCACCAAAACAAGGTGGAGACGAAAGGGTTTTATTTCGTCTTACATTTCCAGGCAATAGTCCATATGCACCCTAGCATGCCAGAAACCTGGAGGCAGGGACAGAAGTAGAGGCCATGGAGGTGTGCTGCTTGCTGGTTTGCCCCTCAAAGTTTACTCAACTGGCTTTCTTATGGCACCTAGGACCAGCAGCCCAGGGATGGCACTGCCCAAGGTGAGCAGGGCCCTCCCATCTTAGCCATCAATCAGGAAAATGCACCACATCTGTGCCTGCAGACAGATCTGGTGGGGCATTTTCTCACCTAGGTTCCTTCACTTGAAATGACTATGGCTTGGGTCAGGTTGACACAAAATGAGCCATCCCACAGGGTGTGGTGATAACACACCGGGCATCTCACTCCTGGTACGTAGGAACAGAACACTCCATGGGATTTGATGGGCAGCTTAAAATAAATAAATTTAAAAGAATCCAGTGAAATTATACTTAACAAAGTAATTTGTTACATATATTTTACAATTTAAGAATGAAGTGTATCCCAGCAACACCATTTGTTTATTGTGTATGTGTACATTGTAGCTGGCATGTGGGGTCACAGGGCAACTTTCAGGAGTTGGATATCTCCTTCTACCATGTGGCTTCTGGGAGTCAAGCTCAGGTTGAAGACAACTGCGTTTACCTGTCGAGGCATCCTGACACAACCTGATGAGCCATATTTTTATAATGATAACTTATATATGTGAACTATAAATTGATGGACATTGCTGTGATATTTCCACACATGCATACATAGTAAGATAATTATATCATCTATTTTTTTCATGCTATTCTCCTATTTTTTTTTCTCCTTCAAGAGAAATAATGAACCTTTTCAAGTGTTTTCCCCCTTCCCCTTTCCTTGTATTTTAAAATTATTTTGTGAAAGAAAACAAGTGAGGTTTGGTTTTGTGCATCTAGCTTAGTTCACTTAATAATAATTCCCAGTGAGTTTACCCAGCTTGGTGCAACTGGCGAGATTCCTATTTTTTCTGTGTTACTGAATAATAGTTGTTGAGGTTTGTTTTATTACTATGTATTGTAATGTAAATACTGGTCCCCAAGGTCTGGTTACCCTCAGAATGAGAAGCTATGTGACCTTGCCCTTTAATTTAAAATTATTGGTTGAATAAATATGCTGACAGCCTATAGCTGGGTAGAAGAGAGGTAGGTGGGGTTTCAGTTCCTGGGCGCTTGGGGTCTGAGGAAGACCACAAGAGAAGAGAGAAAAGTTGGAGAGAAGAGAGACACCGTGGGATAAATGATTGTGAGGATTGGCCATGAAGCCTGGCCAGTGTGAGCAAGAGCAGCCCAGATGGAATATGGCAAGTCATATATCAGGGATATTGGCAGGGAAGTCAACATAAAAGCAGGGAGGGTAGATATCTGTCCAGCGCTAGTACTTTAAAGTGTTTTATCTGAGAACTGGATGATTAAAGGTGGGTAGAATCCCCGGATTTAGATTAAGAAAACTACTATAACAAACAGTCCATTGTATGTTCATGTGCATGATATATGTGAGCGGGCACACACATGCCAGGGGACTACTATGTGGAGTCAGGCGTGGGCAGCAAGAGCTTTGATGGCAGACTGAGTCACCTCACTTTAGTGGTCTTTAGTAAGTGTGCCTTTTATATGTGGAGTCTACTTCAGGTAGATGTTTACCCAAGAATAGCCAGATGCTATGAAAGCTCTGTCTGCAGTTAAGAATCCTCCTCTCTGGAATCTGTAATTGATCTCCCTTGCTGTTTTCCACAGTCGCTGGACCTACTTACTTTCCCACCAACAATGATTAAGGTTCCTCCCCTTCCATGCTGATGCCAGCTTTGATAATTTTTAAATTTACTTTTGTTAATAGGCATTTTAACCGAAATAATGAAATTTTATTGTAGACTTGGTTTGTACTCATGAGTGGATAAAATATTGGACATTTTATATATTTATTACTCATGGGAACATTTTCTTTTAAGAAATATCATTTAACATTTTATTGGAGTTATCTTTATTTTTAATCCAAATTCTGATTGATAATCCTGTATCAGATTAATAGCAGGGAAATATGTTTCTCCTATTCTGTAATAGTCTCTTTTCTGAAGTTTTTTTAACCGTGCAGAAACTTTTAATTTGATATAATTTCTTTGCCATTCTTGCTTTTTTTTCCTATGTAACTTTTGATTTATTTATTTATTTATTTATTTATTTATTTATTTATTTATTTATTTGCTTTTAGGATGTAATGATCAACCATGGACCTTGTTTACTACACACTCAGCATGGTAATAAAAATGTCTTTTATTAGTATTATCTTTAAAGAGAAAAAATGTTCAGTATGATATAATTGTTTAATATACATAAAATCACAGTTGGATAATAGAGATAGTAAACCTTTATACCTTACAAAAACTCAGATATGTATTAGCAGATTGAGCCTCATAATAAAACTTTGAAGTTGGTTCTGTCTGTTATCCTCTCCCCATCTTTATGGAGATAACCGAGCATAGTGAGGCCTCTGCTCACCTGTCTGAGCCAGAAATGAATCCTTGGGACCTTGGGAGCTGTTTCCCTCTTTACTTGTTACACAAATTCCATCTGCTTCAGCACTGATGTCTGTTCTCTACTGTGTCCCCTGAGTTAATCTCTGAGGTCAGGATCAGCACCCCAATTCTAGCCTCTCTTACTCTTTGTAATAAAAACCTGTAAAAAAATAACTATCTACTATTAGCCACATAGCCTGCATGTCAATGAACATAAAATTTAAAGAGTCAAACACATTTAGTGTTTCAGTCCACTGCCCTCTGGGACTCCTGACTGTTTCAAATAAAAGCTTTGCCTGGTCCTGGATTTTTCTGTATTTAGTGTAAGTTAGTATCTGTCTTCATTCAGCAATGGCAAATATTCCTGCCAAAGTCTTTAGCATTCAGGCAACTATCATGTTCAGCTTTGTATCCCACAGGGGAACCAGCATTTGTGGAATATCTAAAAGAAGGCAAGGAGGCTGTTGCTCATGAGTTACACAAGTGAGCTGTTGCTACTGTAGTTACCATAGTTACAATAGGGAAACCTACGAGATGTACCCTCTCCTACAAACACCAAGGCTAGCCTTGTGTAATTTAGCATCCTTAGGGTAAATTATTCTTTACCTAACTGCAGGGCTTTCTCACGGCTGCTATGAGGTTCAATGTGTAACAGGGGGATGAAGGAAGGGTAAATGATTGGTTCAGACCCAGGTAAGTTGTTGATGATGTCCTGCCAGTCAACCTTTACTCTCAGAACCCTCTACCCAACACTTCCAGTCTTTAAATTATTCATTCTCCCACTAACAAGTTATTGAGATTAATAGCTACAAGTAATTTTGGTTTAGGCGCAGCATTCTAGAATTTTATGAAATGGGGTGAATGCCTGCTATTTCTGAGCTCCTTAGGCTGGATTTAGACAGAGATGCTGAGAACATGACACTTGAGTTGTTATGAGGAATGTACAGTGGTAGACTTCTCCTCTAGCCTCCTGAGCTTGAAGGGATTTGACCTGTCTTGTGTTTTAGGGTCTGAATTTCTCTCCCATCTCCCCTGCTTTAGTGTATTATTTTATATTATTTACTTTGAGGATATCTATAGTAGGTATTTTACTATTGTTGTAAAACACCATGACCAAAAGCAACTTACAGAAGAAAGAGTCTACTTTGATGTCTAGTTACAGAAAGATGAAAATACCACAGTGGGGAATCACTGCAGCCCACAGCAGGCAGCAGGCATGACAGTAGAAGAAGGAAGCTGTGGGTTTTCATCTTAACCACACACTGAAGCAGTGACCTGGAAGTTGGTCAAGGCTGTAAACCCTCAAAGCTTGAACCTTGAGAAACATATTTCCTTTTTTTTAAAAAAAATTAATTTTTTATTAGATATTTTCTTAATTTACATTTCAAACGCTATCCCAAAAGTCCCCTATACCCTCCCCACACCCTGCTCCCCTACCCACTCACTCCCACTTCTTGGCCCTGGTGTTCCCCTGTACTGGTGCATATAAAGTGTGCTAGACCAAGGGGCCTCTCTTTCCAATGATGGCCAACTAGGCCATCTTCTGCTACATATGCAGCTAGAGACACGAGCTCTGGGGGTACTGATTAGTTCATATTGTTGTTCTACCTATAGGGTTGCAGACCCCTTCAGCTTCTTGGGTACTTTCTCTAGCTCCTATATTGGGGACCCTGTGTTCCATCTTATAGATGACTGTGAGCATCCACTTCTGTATTTGCCAGGCATTGGCATAGCCTCACAGGAGACAGCTATATCAGGGTGCCTTCAGCAAAATCTTGCTGGCGTATGCAATAGTGTCTGCGGAGAAACGTGTTTCCTTTAGTAAGCCTTCACCTCCTAAGAGTTAGATGACAACCCCAAAAAACACAACCAACTGGGGACCATGGGAGCCTTTGGGGGCACTTCTCATTCAAACTACAACAACGGTGTAGTTGGTGATACACTCCAGACAGACCTTTTCCCCAAACTTAGGTCACTGTTATCATACATCTATTCTGCAAATCCCTAAACCAGGTATGTTTTTCTTGTGCATTACTGCAGCACTCTCCAAGGTCTGTGTGTCCCAGATCCACTCTGGACTCACAGCAAGATGGTTCTTAAGAGATCAGTAGGATCAGTTTTTTTCCCCTGTTGTTCAACACACTTCTTTGACTTCCTTTATCACTCAGAGTAAAAGTAAAATACTTATTCTCTTAATACATTTTTTTACAAGATTGACTGTTCCTAATTATATTGAGCACAATGATGTGCAACATTTTAAAAAATAAATGCTAAAAGTTCAAGAGGCATCCTTCATTCCTATATCTTCCACCTTTGCTCCCACTCTACAGGTACAGTGGCCTGTTTGCTGTGCCCTGAACATGCCAAGGACATGCCCGAGCATTAACTCCTTGAAGATCTCTGGTCTACAATATCTGCCTGGTTCTTTCCCACCCCTTTCTCTTCTCATTTCTTTTACCTTTCACGGTAACCCATCAGTACCACAATCTCTCCTCTTTCTGAATATTTCCTCCATTGTGGTGATCACTATCTGATATATTATTTGATTTAGTATTTTCCCTTGCCCCTGTCCACTTCTAACCTCATAAGGATACAAACTTCAAGAGGGTGAGAAACTTTATTGTCTTAGATCATTGCTAAGTTTGAATCTAGACTACCCAGATGGTACTACTCTGGTATGTACCCAACACTAACAACAGCCCCTGGAACATACAGACCTTGATTCAATTCATTGTCTTTGGTAAGAACTGTCCCACCAGCCAGTCAGGTCTGAAATCACTGTTGCAGGGTCTAGTATGTATATTTGAGTGAGCATGGATAGACAAACTAATATTAAAAACTCTCTTATACAAATATGCTACTGTGGTAGTTTCAGTGAGAACGGTCCTCAGAGGCTCATATATTTGAATGCCTGGTTTCAGTTGGTGGAGTTGTTTGGGGAGGATTAAGCGATGTGGCTTTTTGAAGGGGGTGTAGCCTTGCTGGAGGAAGTGTGTTACTGGCCCCTCCACCCTCCAGGAGAGGTATGCTCTTTGAAGTTTCAAAACCCCATTCATTCTATATTTAGCTGTCACTCTGCCTTGGGGTTGTCATCTCAATGTGTAAGCTCCCAGCTACTTCTCCAGTGCACTTCTGCCTTCCTGCTGCCATACTCCTGCCCACCATGATGGTCACGCCTCAGAGCATCCTCTGTTTCAGCTCCCATGGATGGCTAGAAATGGTTCGGATTCATGGTATGGCTTTCTCATGCCAGGTATGGAAGTGACTTTACACATTCACCCACTACAGAACGGATCCCCTTACACAATTGCCAATGTGCTTATAGAGGAGGATGCCACTTTCAGAATAGCATACCTAGCTAACGTTCTTCTTGAAAAGACTGTGTTGACATGTTTGACGCTTAGAGTGAGCCTCAGTCTGGAAATCACGGTAGATACAAACTCAAGAGGTACCGTTTCCTGCTGGGTTCGACTAGTATGTTTGGTTGACTTTACGAAATCTTCTAGCCATTGTATTTAAAGAAATGCCAATGTATGTAAAGAAATACTGGGGGAATAAAAAGATACTGAGATGGAGTAAGTCATGCAGCTGGATGAGAGAAGCTTTGTTAGTTACGGCAGAACTGAGAGAGCCCTCCTTACTGCTGACTGCAAGCTGGATAACTGGTCAACTCCAGTCATTCTATTTTATATATGTGAGTACACTGTTGCTCTTTTCAGACACACCAGAAGAGGGCATTGGATCCCATTACAGATGGTTGTGAGTCACCATGTGGTTGCTGGGAATTGAACTCGGGACCTTTGGAAGACCAGTCAGTGCTCTTAACCACTAAGCCATCTCTCCAGCCCAACTCTAGTCATTCTAGCTGTGAACCTTTCAGAACTTTCACCATTAATTCTTACCATTCCTTGTGAAAAGAGAGAGTTTTTTTTTCTTTTACATGTGTAGATAAGAAGCCAGTTAAAAATTCTTTAAAATAAATAATTAAAGCTTCCTCTTGGAACAAACAGAAACCAACCAACCAACCAACCAACCACCACCACCACCAACAACAAAATACACCCCACAAACCTAAGCCCCACCAAGGAGCATAAATTCTCACATTCTCGCAATGGAATAGAAAGCATTAGTGTTTTTATACCCACAACAAAGCATGGACCTGCAGAAGTTTTCAAGCATTCCTCCAGTAGCTTCATGCGCATCTTCTGCAGCTCCGGGTTGTCCCATTCATCTTCCTCAACTCCCCAGTACAGATCTATGACCTGCGGACAAATGGACGAAGCAGCGTTAATTCCCCTGCAGGGAAGTTAAGTTTACCTGGGGCCTCCAGTCTTATTCACAATGTCAAGCTAATGTGACTGTCCACTTCTCTCTCTGCAGCGTGTGCTCCCTTGGTAGAGGGGTATGGGGGTGGGTGGATGAGTACTGATTTTCGAGTTCTATCAAAAGAGACATGACTTTACACTATGAAGATTTGGGAATGAGTATTGAATTTCCTATTTTGTTTCTGGTATAGGAATCACAGAGGCCCAGAGAAAAGGAAATGCTAAATGCGGAAAGGTTCTGGAGTGTAGCTTTTAATTACATTAAACTAGCAAAAATGAAGGTGTCTGGGATAATTCACCACATTACTTGTGAAAAAAATCACACTGTACATTATTATGTACTGTACATCCTAATATAAGAAGAGATACTGATTAAATACCTATATTTCCTTAGAAAAGAAAAAAGAAACAAAACAAGCCAAAACCCCTCCCTTTCTGTTAATATCACACTTTATTCCAGAGCACAGATACTTTGACTACATCTGTTTTATCCGGGAACAATTTGGCTTTCATCAATACTCATCTGAAGAACCTTGCTGGAAAACAGAAAGGTGTGCGTGCCTTACTGAGAGAGAAAGATAATGGGAGCCTCTATCTCCTGACTTCAAACACTTCTTGGGGAGATTCTGTAAGCCTGTAACAACTTTCAGAAGTCAGCTCATCAGCTGCTTGAGTCTGTTCTGTTCATTTGCTCAGCACTATCTGCATAATAAGCAACTGTTTACTTTTTATTATTGGATATCTTACGTATTTACATTTCAAATGATATCCCCTTTTCTGCTTTCCCCTCTGGAACCCCCCATCTCACCCTTTCCCCCTGCTTCTATGAGGGTGCTTCACCCACTCATCTCCAAATTTTTAACCCAGAATGGCTTCTATCTAAAGTACCTGTTTCCGCCTGAGGCTTTGAAGGTTTCTGCTTTTCCTTCCCTAGTTTCCCACATCAGGAAAGTGAGAGTTCCTGCCTCTCTTTCAGGCCCTGTCATGGGTTTGGCTGGGAAGCAACCAGAAGGGAAGTCCTCCGTGATCCAGGCAGATTCCAGGGACTTTGTGTGCTCCCTGGTTTTTGGCTGTGGTTCCCACATTGGTTGTGTTTCTACTAAGATATCTGACACCTTGAATTTGAGGGTTAGGTCTATGACAGTTTCTCTCTAAAAATATTTCCATGAGGAATCGGCAGGGGAGTGACCTGGAGAGATGGCCCATTGGTGAAGATACTTGTTGTTCAATTGTGAGGACCACAGAAATAGGATCCCAGCATCCATGATGGTGGACCACAGCATCTGTAACTCCATTTCCAAAGCTCACATAGACAACACATTTCTAAAAAATACTTCTACAGTCCATTCCAGGACTTCCGGCATATCTGAAATTCTCACATTGACTTGAGAAACACCTCTATTTAAACTACATTGTAAGGTTTAACCACACATTATTACGGAGAGATATGCTCTTACAGTGACTTGAGGAATGCCTCTACTTAAACTCCACTGTAAGGTTTAACCACACATTTTTAAGGAGGGATATCTGGCAAGGACATGAGAACTCTACTGATCAATTGGAGAAACTCTAGCTGGAACTATTTAAAATTAATGACAAATAAATGAAGATGCACTATTCAGTTTCCCAAGGGCTCCCTGGCTCCTGCAAGTGCTGCCTCTTAGGCTGGGCAGTGGGGAACCACATGTGCCCGTCACGTCACTGAATTCCGGAGAACAGGTGTTGCTACTGAGTTTCAGGAGGGCACAGAAGTCATCTATGAAGAAAATCAGACAGGAAGGACCGTACAGTTAGTAATTTGGTACACACTTTGATCATATTCTTTCTGTGTGATTTAGAAAGTGCCTCTTCTTTAGATATTTTAATTTCTGTTACCAAAAATTTAGATATAATATATAATAATGTAAATGTTGAAACGGGATATTTTAAAAAATTATTTCTTTTTAAAATTTATTTATTTTATTATTTTGTGTGTATGAGTGTTTTGCCTGCATGTATGTTTGTGCACTATATGCATGTGTGGTGCCCACTGAGGTCAGAGGAGGGTGCTGGAGTCCCTGGGATTAGAGTTAGTAGATGCTTGTGAGTTGCCAACGTGGGTGTGGAAATTGAACTTGGGTCCTCTGCAAGAACAACAAGTGCTCTTAATTGTTGAGCCAATTCTTCAGCCTCCAAAACAGGACCTTTTCAGCCATCAGTCAATAAAGCATCAAACATACTCAAATTCATCACTGCGTCAACGATGCTCTTGCTTGTATACTGTACAACAGAACAGTCACACACAGACCCTGTCTTTCTCTTCTTAACTAACACTGGCTGGATGTGAAATCATGTTCTGTGGGACAGCACTACAGCGAATGACAGACCACATAAAGATGCACACACCATGACATAACTAGTAAGAGAACTCTCACAAGTGATGACAAATGAGGAAAGGCAGGATCTATAAATGGCACATAGGTCAAGAAAGAGATTTTGAGGGAAATAAAAATTTAGGCAAATGAAAATGGAGATATAGCATGCCAAAGTTATGGGAGGTAGTTAAAGTAGCATCAAGAAAAAAAAATTGTAGTTAAAAAGAACTGTATTAAACCATTTAAAATCAATGACTGAGTTTCCTTTTTAAGGTACTGAAAAAAATGAAGATCAATCAGGAACAATATAGCCAATCAAAAAGTGAGAAATAGTAGCTCATCATGGAAATGTATAAGTTAGAAAAATAAAGGAGCCAACAAAACAAAGCATTATTGAAAAGGTTAACAGAATGACATTTTAATGGAAATTAAAATGGTGTTAAAGGAAGGAGACTCAAACCAGTAACACCAGGAGTCACATGCTGTTATTACTCACTCTAGAGGAATAATGAGCACAAAGGAACATATCAGAAGCAACTGTGTGTCATTCAGGTAACTGAGATGAGACTGAGATTGGAAAATTGCCAACAAGACACAAATTAGCAGAGCTGACTCAAGAAAAACCACATAATCTACATACATGTATCTTTAAGAAGAGATCAAATAGTAAATGATGCGTTAAATATTGCTGAAAGGAAATACCCAGTTCCAGATGGACATGCTGGTAATATCTGCCAAACAGTTAAAGAAGAATTAAAATCAATTTTTCATAAACACTTGCAAAAATTTGAAGGAGAGAGAACCCCCCCCCTCCAAGCACAGTACAAGTCAGGTACAAACACTATACAAAAAATCCTGAGGAAATTATAGATTGATATTGATAACGGGATATTTTAAAAAATTATTTCTTTTTAAAATTTATTTATTTTATTATTTTGTGTGTATGAGTGTTTTGCCTGCATGTATGTTTGTGCACTATATGCATGTGTGGTGCCCACTGAGGTCAGAGGAGGGTGCTGGAAATTATAGATTGATATTTTTATAAGGTAAAAAAATCTTCATTGAAATATTAGAAAGCCCAATCTAGTTGTATAGAAATATAGAAATAGGGTTATGTAAGATAACCAAGTAAGATTTGCGTGGAATTCAAGGTTGGTTAAAATGTTAGACAAACTGGTTAATATAATATGTTGTACTAATAGAGTGAAGGGCCACGTTTACATGATCATCTCAACAGACAGAGAAAGAACTGACAAAATTGGACCCTATTCCATGATAAAAATACCTAAAAATATAGAAACAGAAACAGACAATCTCTCAACAAGATGGAACACACTTCTATTCAGCCCTGTCCTGGAGATTTGATCAGGCTAGTTACAAAAGAAACACACACACACACACACACACACACACACACACACACACACACACACGACATATTTTTGTATAATAAAATACTGAGGAGTCTGCTAAAATGTGAATGAGGCTATGGGTGTGGGCATGCCATGGCATTTGTGTGGAGAATCAGGGACTAATCTGTGGAGTCCATCCTTTCTGCCTCCTCTATGTGGGCTCCAGAGATCAAAGGCAGGCTGCCAAGCATGCCCAGAAAGTGCCTCTTCCTGCAAAGCCATCTTGCTGACCACTTAATTATTGTTGTAGATACAGAAAATCACACGCTGCATATCTGACATGAAAGTAGGAGCAAAGCTATTTAGGGGGTGGAGAGGACTAATGGGGGAGGGATGGGGAACAAAGAGGAGGATGGGAGCATATGGGGAGTGTGGTCCAATATATTAGGTGGTTGCATGGTAATGTCCTTAGGAAACTCAATACAGTGTACAACAACTATATGCCAATGAGAACAAGAGTAGACAGCAAGGACGTGGAGGTAATAACAACACAGTAGAAGAAGTTATAAATCAGAACATGAAAATACATACATAGAGAATGTTGACTCTATCATAATAGAAAAATAATAATTAAATATGGACAGAGAATCTGAGTAGATCCTTCTCCAAAGAGTATATACACATTTCAGATAATCAAAAGATATACTTGTATTATCCATTATCAGGGAAACTCCAGTCAAAGCCAAGGTAAGATCATAATTATGTATCTACCAGGGTGTCTGTAACAAAAAAGATTTGACGAGGAGAGACTGGAACTCCCACGCATTCTGGATGGCTCAAACACTGTGAAGGGTCTAGCATCTCCTGTAGTGGTCAAAGAGGGTTAACACACGACTCAGCAATACTATCCAGAGAAACCAGCCCAAGAAAAATGACCACATGTGTCCACATGAGAACTCGTGCTTGGATATTAGTAGGGACATTTATTACTCATAGCAGCCAGAATGCAGGGACAACCCAGCATTCTACCCCGTGATCATTAGACAACCATTGAGGCAATGAGGTATGGTTACAGGCTACGATGCAGGTGAATGATGCAAACCTTAACAAAAGAGGCCAGTTACAAAGAGCTGCAGATTATACATAATTCTACTGCTATGAGCAGTCAGCACATAATGATAGAACATACAACAGTGTGGTTCCTTAGCTCAAGTGGGGAGGGGGAAGAGCTGGGCCTCTATTGCGGGCACAGAATTTCTTTTGGGGTGAAAAAAATGTTCTAAATGTGATGATTCTAATTACCACATAACTGTGAATATACAAAAACATCCCATTGAGTCATACAGCTTAAAACTGAATCTCAATAAAGCTGTTTCCAAAGGATTCTCTGTACATCTATTTATATTGTGATTTTATAATTTATACTGTTCTTATATTCCCTGCTCTTAGAGTACATGGGTGCAAGAGTAATGGGTGCTTGTTTAGACCAAGTACTAGAATATTAAAGGCAACCATTAAGACCTAACTAAGTAGGTGTAGACCAAATGGCCATGATAAGCATTTCCAACAGGGCTCCTTGATTCATCAAGTGAACTGCAGAAGGCAGAGCATCCCATGACTTACCTGCCACATGGTTTTTTGTCTCAGTGTTTGCATCTAGTATCCTTACACTTTGGTTACTGGGACCCTCTTCTGGGCCTTCTTCATAAACTGCCCCCCTTTAAACACTTCAGTAACTTTGTTTAAATATTCTCCTGCCCCCAATTTTTCTCCATTAAACTGTTCTTTCCCGAATGTCTTTATGGGAATTAAATGATGAGAAAAGATAAGATAAAGCAACCTCAAAGACAGGGATGGAATAAATACATGAAGCATTGAACTTATGCAATACAAAACCCCATTTTGGCCAAATAGTTGTGCCATCTATCTACATGATCAATAACTGGTAAAAACCACTTGGAATGAAAGTGCTCAACGAGACAAGATTTATTATACACTTAAAAAAAATTAAGTTTAGCTTTGAGCGTAATGCACTGCTGCTCCCATGATGCTTTTTGCCGTTTGTTGGACTACGACCCCGTCAACAGCACACTTTGAGTGCCTTTATTTATTGCGTCATTTAAGGAGAAAGCTTAGAGAAGCAATTTGACTTTTATCTATTTTTTTTTCTTAAAACCATCTCATTTGTTTTTTTAAGTTCTTAGGGATGCTGATTTATCCTGCTAATTATAATATGCTCAATTGATCTGAAAACAAAAATAATCAACCTAGAGAGCCCTAATAAATCCTCCTGCAATAAGACAAAATTTGCTTTTAAATGCCAGCATTATAAAATTATCAAGCAACTGTAAGAAATAGTTAGAAACCTAATGTTTCACCTGCCATCTACCTTCCTCCAAAACATCAAATTTGAATTTATAATGCCCTAATACTATCGCTTATTGGAAAAGAGCCTTTGGGGATGGGGGAGGATTGTGGAAGGGGGTGACTGGGAAGGGAGGCACTGAGCAGAATGTGAAGTGAATAAAAAAAAGACTTAAAAAACCCCAAAGAAATCATAAGTGGCTGGTGATGTAGTTTAATGGCAGAGTAACTATTACCTTGGGCACACAAAGAATTGCAATGAATACCTGGTTCTACAGAAGTGAAAAGTAATAAAACAATTTTTTTAAAAGAAAAAAAATAAGAGAGCTTTTGAAGAAATGTTTATCAAAATGTTTTCTTGATAAGATTCTCCACATTACAGAACATTATCTGGATCTAAAACATGAAAGCCAGAGAGTGTATGTCTGATGTAATTTGTGTATGGTGTTCAATGAGTGTGTAGTGTGCCTGAGTTTGGATGTGTGGGTGTGCATGCCCGTGAATGGCTGGAGGCCAGTGGAGGACTTTTCGTGGCTTATTCCCTTGAGACAAGGTCACACTGAACTTGGAGGCTAGGGAACTTGGCTGATGGCTGGCAGCTGGTAAGCCCTACTTATTTTCCTGTCTCTGCCCATCACAGCACAGAAATTATAGGCATGCTTATAACTACACTCAGCTTTTGTTTGGGTGCTGTTATCTCAACTCAGGTCTTAACACCCTTACCCAATGAGCCATCGTTCCCACCCCTACTATCTATCTATCTATCTATCTATCTATCTATCTATCTATCTATCTATCTATCTATCTTTAAACAAACCCTATGCTGAAGTGAGAGCTGTTGTTAGTTATTGTAGTGGCTCTTTATTGCTTAAGGCATTTCCTCCTTGGGAATGATCTTCTTTCACACTTAAAATTAATCTTATCACATTATAGTTAGTTTGGATTTGAAAAAAATGGATTTCTCTAGCTTTCATAGCTTTTACACACACATTAAAAAACTCTCAGCTTTTAGGGATATCGTTTTTAAGAACTCCAATAGCTCAGGAAATAATTACAGAGATTGGCAAATGGGAGCCCATGAAATTAAAAAACCTTCTGCCCCGCAGAGGAAACAAACAGCAGAGTGAACAGACAGTGCAGAGAATCAGAGAAAACTGTCGCCAACTGTACATCACATGTGGGATAATGCCTGAACCTGTAAAGTTCTGGAAAACTGAACCTCAGACTCTATAGGTCATGCTACCCATGAATGAGTAAATGAAGCTAATTGTTCCCAAAAGGAGAGATGCAAATGATCAGTATGCTATGCTGGTTATCAAAGAATCCAGTGACAAATGCTAGTGAGGGTGTGAGCAAAGGGGACCATGTGTGCACTGTCTTTGGGAATTAAATCATGTACCACCAGCCTAGAAACCAGTATGGAGGTTCCTCAAATGCTGAAAACAGAATTAGAGCAAGATCCAGTCATGGGAATCTAGCAGAAGGAAGGTGGGCATATTATCCCCAAATAAGAAAGACAGAATTCATATCCTATGCTCATAGAAAAGATTAAGCAAATTAATAGTAAACTCTGCTAATTTTCAAGTTCTCCAAATTTGTTCACGCGAATGTTTCTTTTTCCTGTAATATTTTCTTCCCAGCAGATCATCTTCCTCTACTCATTTGGATTCGACTTAAGCAGGCCTTCCTGAAAATTCTAGACAGTAAGAACGCTGACCTCTTCCCCCCTACCTAACCCCCTGCCGCCATGATGCATGCCCACAGCACCTGCGTCTCCTTGGCTGCTAGTATCACATGGGTCAGTGCCAGCTCATGACTATATACACTGAGACTCAGCAACCTTGGGTCAGAGACTGTTCAACACTGGCACTGCTAGTCTCATAACTCTTCCTGAGACAGTGTGCGATCACTAAATGTCTCGATTACATGTCTTGTTGCTGTGAAACAAAACAAAACAAAATAAAACAAAACAACCCAAACCAACCAAACAAACAAACAACTGACCAAAGCCATTCAAGGAAGAAAGGGTTTAATTTACTTGCAATTCAAGGGGGAAATCCATCATGGCTACAGGAGCTTGAGGTAGCTGCTCACAATTACAGTCAGCAAATGGAGAGAGGGATACTGGTGCTCATCAGGCTTTCTCCTTTTTATTTTATTTGACCTCAGCCTAGAGGATGGGTCTGCCTACAGTGAAGGTGGATCCTCTCATGTTAATTTACCCATTTTAGATTATCTTTCACAGACATGTCCAGAGAGAGACTTGTTTCCCAAAGATTTTTAGATTCTTTCAGTTTATTAATTTGAACAATGTTGAGCATCATAGTAGCTATCTGAAGATATGTGGACAGGGCTTCGAGGCTCCCAGACAAGCCTGATCCATGAGATCGAGAGAGTAGACATCGGTGAGGAGGAGATACAGAGATACATGTGGCTGACCTTAAAGGACAGCTACATAGCTTCTCCTCCAAAGAGGGTTAGAGGGACTTTTTTAATACACATGAAAGTGATGCAAAGAAAAGAACTGGGCTGTATCCTGCTTGCGTATAGACACTAAGATTATGATATAAACTTCTGTGGTCAGAAGGACTTAAAGACCAGATAGAAGAAATGCTTTACTCTGTCAGTAAGCAAACGAGTTAGCTACTTCTCAGTGGTCTCTACCTAATTGTGGACAAAGCAAATCTTTCACACAAGTTATCCTTTTAGTCTGTGAACATTGGTTAAAATGTTCCTCCCTCCCTCCTGACAAACCAGGAACAGCCATAATGTAAAACTTAAGTTCTATGAGTTTAGGATTTACAGAAGGCTTTGTGGTGAGTGTATTCAACGGAGACACTTAAATGTCACCTGAAAATCGGGGACTATTTCTCATTCTGCTTACCGAAGGACAAATTCTCTTGAGTCGTTTCCACTGCTGGGGATAATTGAGACAGTCACATTTAGCAGAAATTAAGGCTTAGCAAAGAATAATGCTCTACTAAATCCTGAATCTCCCCTAACACTTCCACTCTACAGTTAGGAGAAATATTAAGAAGATCGCTCCCGAGCACAAACTAAAGTGGGGAATAATAATACTGTGTAAGAATTCAGGTTTGGTCATTCAGCGGAGACAGACACTGCACGCTGCAGAGATTGTGATCAAATCAAAACAATGAAGGTCATGTCCACATTCTCCTTCTCCTTTGCCTTCTGTCATCCTTATTTATTTTCACTCTCATAATCTGGCTCTCTCACAGAATGGGCGATGGATGACGTACTATGTTTATACTCCCAGGGAGTATTAGCTTGGGAAGGCCTGGCTAGGCTCTGATGGACAGCACTGAAATGGGAAGTGACTCAACAAATTAGACCTCTGGCCCGAGTGAAGTGATGCGATTCAATGAAGAGCTGTGCATTTCCTGGTAGACAAAGGCATCCATTAGATAAATAGAAAAAGAGAGAAAGGTGATTAGTTGCCAAGGTGCAGGCGAGACCAAGGGCACCGGAACAGAGTGTGTCAGTTACAAAGCCTGCGAGGTGTGTTGGTAACTCAGGGGATAAAACATATCGTGGGATGCCGGAGCAGGCAGAAAGGAGAAACAGCGTGAGAACATATACTCTCGCAACCAAAGTAAAAAAAAAAATACAATATATAATAAAAGGGGTTAGTAGAACATATATGATATGAAAGAACAAGAGGGGGGATATTAAGAGCTCAGGTTTTAAGTGGAGATGGGGGCAGGAAACAACAGGGTGGGGTAGATACACCACATTAAGAATGTATGAAGAAGTCTTGTGAAACTCAGTGAGTCTGTAAGCCAATTCAAGCACATGAAAAGACGTTTCAGCAGAGATATCCTGCATGGGCAAGAAATGCTGCTCCAAGATGACGTGGGTTATTATATGAAGATGTCAACCCAAACAAGACGGATTTCTGCTCTTGCTCTGAACTGCTCATTGTAGCTAGATATGACCCCTATTGCTAAGGACACCACCCACTGTTGCTGTAAGACATAGAGAAATAAGCCTTGGATGGACCAGGAAGTTCTTCCTGCTGGCCATTGGTTAGGTTTCATATGATTCAGTGTCCAGCACTAACATATGAGCAGCACGAACTGTATGTAGTGGGTTCTTTACAAAAGACACGAAGCTGGGAAGAAGATAGGAGATAATGTGGGGGTGAGATGGGGATGAAGAGAGAGAGCGAGAGAAAGAGAGAGAGAGAGAGATGACCAAGATACATCGAAAAATATTATATGTGGATTTTTAAAAAAAGTCAAGCATATAATTTTATAATTAAAAGAAATCAAGAAAAGAGGTACAGAAGAGACTGGCTTGATGGAGTGTGAGACCTTTGCTGAGATAATGAAGAAGAAAACTGTAAGCATATGCAAGGCCATGCTAATCTGAGTGTCACAAAATTTAACCCAGCCTGTGACCATGACATACATAGCAATGCACATTCATAGCCTAATTACTTTGCTTAAACCCAGTTTGGGCTTCCTGCCCAAATTTCCATCCCCTGCTTAGCAGGATAAAAAGGGCTGTTAGTTAAGTTAAACTTTTTTTCCATTTAATTCGCACAGTAATTCTGGAAGTTAGGCACTGACCCATTCACTTATGCAGGACTCAGCCACAGGTTATATGTCAAGCAATGTGCCCAGAGTACAGGGCTGTGAATCTGCAGATTTGACATTTCAACTTTTGTACATATGCAATAAAAACTCATGCTGTTGCTACTATACTTTGTAAATGATGTAACAGGATGGACTGCACAGTAGCATCAATGCAGGGTGTTCTGGTGTTATGCGTCTCAACAACAACAAAAATGTGCTGTCAGTTAAAAGGTGCCACACCATTTAGTTGTGTCTTCAATTCTAATTTCAAATGTAACAAGCATGCATAGCCCTGAATCTGAGAATCAGTGTAATCTGCTAAGTATTGTTTCAAAGAAGATTGTTTCAGTAGCCGTGAAGAGTCTAGACAAGAAAACAGCAAGATGTAAAGACAGAGAGAGGTCAGAACCAAAAACAAACAAACAAACAAACAAACAAACAAACAACCCTGTTAGACTTTCACATCCAAGAAAGGCAGAGACATATGAAATGGAAAGAAGATTAACTTCTAGGAGCACTACAGCAGATGACTCAAAGAGAGCACTGGCAGCTTGGAGCTAGGCTTAGAAGGGTGGAGGAATGAACTCGCTACGAGCCAAGAGCTTATGTTTTAAAGAGTGGGAAATAGTAGCAGCTGGAAAACTAGGTAAAGAAAAAGTCTGAGTTCTGTTTAAAGATACTAATAGTCAGAGCAGAAAGGTCCTCACGCAATGGTGGGAGGCAGGTCTGCAGGTGCTGAGAAAGGACAAGCCATACGGACCGAAACCTAAGCAGTTAAGGTTTGAACGACTTCGTGAGGAAGGAACGCCACCAAGAGGACACATCTAGATAGACCTGTGCTGCCAGAGGCACCTGGAGCGATGGAACCACCAGGGACAAGCATCCCTTTAATTTGTGTCTTTGTGTATTAGCACAATGTCATCTAGGGGAAAGACACAGGCGCAGAGATACCGGGCGAGAACTCCTTGCTGGCAGAAGCTGGTTCTCTTATTACTTCCCAGCTCTTCTGGGAAGCCAGCTGGTTCCATGGAATGAAGGAGAAGGGCTGGAGTTAGCATACTGGGATGAACATATCAGGGTTCCTGAAGGCAAGGCATAGGGAAAATTACTTTGACAGAGATATTTAGTAAAAGTGCAAAGGGTAGGATAATAGACAGGGGGATATTAGCTTAGGATAAATAAGAGGGGCTAGGGTGGCTATCAGGTGCCTCTTTTGACTTGAGCTACCTTAAGCATTTAATCCCGCCAGTCTCTGACTTGCTAAGATCTAGTCTTTTTGCATCCCATTCCATAGCCACTGAATCAAGACAGAACAGCACCTTTGAAATACTAAAATGATTAATAAATTAAAAAAAAAGAAAGTTGAATTAACTACATCAACCACTTCAGATGACATATTCTATCAAAGTAATGACCAAAAAGAATGAGGAAATTTTAAATTACCATTTTGGCTGGTGGACAATTATTTTCTGTATATTTTTCTGGGCACCTAACATGTATAAATGAACTGCATTCCTTCCGGCTCATCTTTCTAATTGCTGTCTTTGCTGCTGTCGGCTGAAAGCCTGTCACTGGACAGCCAGGCTCCTTCCCGTCAGGATGACCCCACCAGGAGCTCATTACCATCTAGATCTGCCCTGCCCTGCCTGGAAGCTCTGCTTTCCACATGGATCTGTCCAGTGGCTCAAAAGAGGTGAGTTCACATTTGGATTTGCTTTCCACGTAAACCATACATTAGAATTCAACACTTAAGATGAAAAAAATACAGTATGTAAAATATACTATAAACATTGTTTTACATTGATGGCATGTTTTGGATATTTTGGCCTCAAGGGTAATATTAAATACATTATCAGGATTATGGAGAATTTGCAGCTGTGTGTATGACTTGCACGGGTGACTGCTGTTTCTATAGCTCTCCAGAGATTCTACAGCATATCATTTTTTGTTTTTACTCAATATATTCAGTTCAACCAACCAGCATTTATTATACATCTACTATGTGGCAAATATTATAAGAGATGCTGATAATAGAAAGATATAATAACACAATTTCTGGTTTTTGAGAGCTCTCACTTAGTGGAGGAGAAAAATTAAAAAAGTGATTAAAATGTTATGTGCGACAAACTATTGAAGACCAGGAAATGAGGTACTATATACCTTTAAGGAAGAGCTTTCTCTATTTCTTTCTTTCTTTTTTTTTTTAAGGGAATTATTTATTGTATGTATATGAGTATACTGTTGCTGTCTTCAGGCACTCCAGAAGACACCACTGAATCTCATTACAGATGGTGGTGAGCCACCATGTGGTTGCTGGGAATTGAACTCAGGACCTCTGGAAGAGCAGTCAGTGCTCTCA